>SKCR01026910.1:0-19394 GCA_019454045.1 Zanthoxylum bungeanum | reverse complement strand
CCACTTTTGTTGTTTATTTGGTAACTGTATCATGCTTGGAAGATTTCCAGCTCACTGTTCCGTTATTCAAACTTTATAGTACCGTTGTTATGACTTACAGTCGTTATTATCGGTTAGGAAACTTGCAGCAGTGTACCTAGTCACTTCAAGTTCTCCTTTTCCATAGTATAAGAAAGTATCCTTAGTTCCTCTAAGATATTAAAGGATGTTCTTAACATCAATCCAATGACTATCACTTGGATTGGTTTGATTGTGACTCCATACGCTCAAAGCGTATGAGACACCAGGTCGTGTAGATTTTTCAATGTACGATTTCTCGGAGAGTATTAACAACTCTAAATCTATCCCAATAGATCTTTATTCCTAGAATAAAGGTTGTTTCTCCCATGAATTCTACGGAGAATTTTCTTGAAAGCCAATCTTTCACCGATTGTATTATGGGAATATCATTTCCAAGAAATGATATGTCATCATTTATATAGGACATTCACTATCAGTGCGCTCCCACTAACCTCATTATATACACAAGAATCTTTTTTCGTTTTAAATTAAATCATATACCATTATGATTACATCAAAATGATAGTTCCAAGAACCCAATGCTTGCTTCAATCCATCCATGGATCGAATAACCTGCAAACCTTGTTTGCTTGTTTTGGGTACGACAAAACCGTCAGGATGTTATAAACATCCTCCATAAGGTTTCTATTTAAGGAAAGTGATTTTGACGTTCAGCTGCCATATTTCATGAATGAAATATGCAACATCAGCAAGCATTATCCAAATGGATTTAACCATGGAAACTGGTAAAAGTTTCGTTGTAATCAACACAATGTTGATAACGATACCTTTTCGCTACAAGCCTAGCTTAGTACGTTTGTATGTTGCCTTCCATGTATGTCTTCCTTAAAGACTTATAGTACCAATAGGCACAATGCCTTGTGGTACATCAACTAGTTCCAAACTTGGTTGATCTACATGGAATCCATTTCGGATATCATGTCATTTTGCCATAATAGGGAGTCGATACCTTGTATCACTTCCTCATACGTAGTCAGTTGGTATTCCTCAACAAGATTGATATCTTTATGAGGTGAGAACAGAAACCCATACCCCAGGTTGTTTTTTGACTATCTTCGACTAACGTGGTTCTTGTGTATTCGAATATTATTGGTATAGTTTCATCCATGATGAACTATTTGTGTTCCAATAGGATTCGGTGATAGGAATAGTATTACTTCGATTTTCATCGAGTCTTACTATCCTCCCACTTACCACTGCATATAGGTATTCCTCTTAGGAAAACCGCATGGCGAGCAATAATTACATTGTTCTCTTGTGAGTTGTATAATTACTATACTTTGGTATCCTAGGATAACCTACAATTAGGCACTTATCCAATTTGGGTTCTAGTTTGGTATCATCCAAACTTATACCCAGCATTCCCAAATCTTCAGGAATGAGAAAACCCAGTTTCTTTCCTGTTCATATCTAATATGAAGTCTGTCAAATAGATTTTTATGGAACCTTATTCTAAATAAGTTCTGCACTGTTTATGCGCATCCGTTGAAGGAAATGGTAGCTCAGAGCGACTCATGATTAACCTTATCATGTCTAACAAAATTCAGTTTCTCTGTTCGGACACACCATCAAAATGACGTGTTCCGGGAGAAGTCCTCATTGAAAGAATACTATACTCTTTCAAGAATTTGAGAAACTTATTGCTTAAGTATTTTCATGATGGTCTAACCGTGATGGTTTAATACTTTAGCTGATCTGTTTATTTATTTCATGTCGAAACTCTTTCATTACATCAAAAGTTTCTGATTGTTCAAAAGAAACACATAACCATAACGCGATTCCACATCCAAAAAGGTCACGAAACATTCATATCCACCTCTAGCCATGGGCCCACTTACTTCACTATGAATAAAGGCTAACAGATCAGTGGCACTAGCACTTTTACCAAGTAAATAGTGTTTCAGCCACTTTGCCTAATAAACTAGATTCGTAGACATTATTTGAATAGAATAAAATTTGTCCTAGTACCCACTTTTCAAAAGTGTGGATATACGAGTCTTGTTTAATTGTGTCCTAGAAAACAATGTCACTTATAAGTCTCAACTGATTAACTCAGTTTGAGCTATTTGTTTGTCATGTTATACGTTTGAGATTTCTTTATATTCAAAATATAAATAATGTTATTCACATCTAATGTGTTTATCTCAATATCATCTTTATATAATAAAACACTTTAGTGTTCTAGAATATAAAGGTATACCCGCAACGGGTTAAACCCTGATACAAAGATAATGTTTCTAGTCAAACTAGTTATATGGTAACAGTTTCCTAATTTAAGTACACACCCGAAGGGTAGTTCCCAAACTTAGGTCTCTACGGTCAAAACAGCGACTCTCGTCTCGTTTCTGATTCACAGATAAATCTCTACTGAAGTCAGTATCATGCTCTCAACAGATTCTGCACATCAATGTACATATATGTACCAAACTTAATATCTAAAATCCAATTTTAATACTAGTATTGAAAATATTTATGACAAACATATTTGAAGTCGGAGCCTTGCCCGTCTTCATTTCCTTCATGTCTGCCTTGTCCATACGGCAGTCACGCTTCTGTGATCCCGTTTGCTACAGTTTAGGCAAATATCTTGGGATATGTCCTTTATCTTCCAAGAAGATTATAATGATTTTGCCTTTGCCCATTTCACACTCCAGAAGCCTTTGGCCAAGCCTTGGACTTCTAGAATATCGAAGTAAGAAGCGCCATGCACTACTTGCCTTATTGCAAACTTTGGCTTTGTCTCCTTGAGAATAGCCATTAACTCTCCAAGAGTTTAATATTGCAATTTAGTACTTCAAAGATCTAATAATAGATCTATGAAGATCCTTCAATTTCATTATCATACTTTAAGGATCTAATCCTTAGTTCTGATTAAGAAATTAAAGAGTCTATTTGGCAAGCATAACAGATTAAGCACTAAAGTTATCATCACATGAATATTCCAAATATCATGCTCTACTATTTGCTTAACTCCGGGCTTAGGCCTAATATGTTATTTTATCAAATAAAGTAACTTATTAGTTTCCAGGACTATCCTGAAATTTTATTCCCAATTTGAAAATTAAAGTCGTTTAAAACATTTTTCTCTCAGGATTATGTTTTAAACACTAATCTTTCAATTTAACTTGATTCTAATAGTCCAACTATTTAATCAACGATTTTAGGTACTATTTATTATAATGATTACTATAGTCTAACTATATAATCAACTATAATTTAATAGATTAAATTCAATTATATTGATTACTATAATCCAATTATAAAATCAACTATTAATTGAATAGTTTGAATACAATCCAATTGTTTATTAAAACAACATTAATTATTAGTCCAACTAATATATTAATTTATTGACGAATAATTTGTAATGAGCGCGTATGGCAAGTTACTAAACGAATATTGCAAATTTAATACTTGCCTCCCACTATTTTTCGGCGAGCCTCTAACCCTCTGTGGAGTACTCGGGAAACCTTGTTTCCTAGTGGGCTAGGATCCCGTTAAATAACACACAATCTTGACTTTGGCCAACAAATTGTATGATAATTAACTAGGTAGATCTCTAAGATCAATTGGATCCCATCCAATTCCTAGATCCAGTAGGTGGACATCCAAGTCCGAAACATATATCTTATATATGCCAATATATCCAATATATTGCCTAACCTTTTTCCTCTGAATCGACTAAGCCTTGGCTTTGGAAAAACAAACTCAGTGATCCCAGTTAAGCGAAACCCATTGACCATGAAAAGCTTCGTAATCAATGTCGATGGACAAGCAGTGATCTAGACTTTGGCCAACAAATCACAACTTAGACAAGACACCAATATGGAACAAAGCCTTCATGATTCAAACACATCCTCGACTGACAAAGGCCTTGACTTTGGCCAACAAACCAATGCCAGTCTTGGATCTTGAGTAAGAATCACTAAATGGAAGGAAAAACGCTTAATATGATGTTGAGGGTTTTTCTCGTCCAAATTGGCAACCAATTAATTATCTTTGTTAGGTATCATCATCATACACCCTTAAACATGCATTCTAAACACATAATAAGGCGCATATAAATAAATAATAATGATATGCGGATGGATACTTTAACACATTGTTCCTAGAACAAATCTCTCCCTTTTCTCTCTCCCTCTAGCACAAGTATTGCTTCTACCCGTTACATAACACTTCTAAAGAAACCTCATTTACATTGAGGGGAATAGGTGAGAAGAGAAATACATAGAGTAAGGAGGAAATAGGCTGGACACGCTTGTCCAATTAATAGATTCTAAATTTATTACAACAATTTCCAAAATTGCCCCACCCATCTAATATCCATATGATATACATTATTCATGCATCGAAACCATGTATTCACACAAGCATGTTATCAATCAATCTAATCCAATTAATTAATCTGAATATTAATGACCATCCAATGTTCAAACAACGATTTGATTTTGCTCAAGTCCGACTCATTTTGCGAATAAGTACTCAAAGTACGAATTCTTGAATTAAATTAAACTACAACATTAAATCCAATTTAATATGTATTCAATACTAATTCACTATTTAATTCCAAATTAAATATTACACTTTATTAACGAACCTTTACGACATAGATTCTAAATCTAACCATTACGGATCTCAAAGCTCGATTAACATCCAATGTCAATTTAATTAAAGTCCAATGGGCTTTTAATTAATTTCTAAGGCATGGACTTTTGGTCAACATGGGTCAAACCCAATTACCAAAGGCCATTTAAGGAATCACCCTTATATGCCTAGAAACCAATTTAGGCCCTTTAGGTCCAATTAATGTTAAAGTTCCATTAAGTCATAATTGGACTTTATGGATACGGTTTTGGGCCCAATTGGATCCAAAAAATTTAGCCTAAACTCATCTTGGTACAACCAAGCCTATTAAAGCCCAATTACAACTTTTCAAGCCCAAATCCAATTTAAGCCCAACATAATTAAATTCCAATTTCACAATTTAATTATTCAAAGTGTATTGCCATAATTAATTACCCAAATTAACATTTCCAAAACATCAATTAGCCTAATTAATTATGCTTATTATGATCAAAACATGTCCAACACATTTTAATCAAAATCAAACCCATTTACATGCTCATATTGTCTCGGCAATAAGGGGAATTTTTGTTAAATTTAAAATTCAATCCAATTAATTTTCAAATCAACAATTCCCAATTTATTTCATGTCATCCAATGAATCAAAAATCAAAAATACCAAGACATTTGGGTTCATCCAAGATTCGACCAAGCAAACCATTTTGGGGAAAATTTATCCAATTCAAAATTCATCAAATTGACAATGCATAACACCATGTTATCAATATTTAAGCATACTCAAACATCCAAATTCTTTCAAATATGCTCAAAATCAATTTACCCAATTTTAACCTTAAATTCAAGTTTCATGCTTTAACTCGCTTTGATACCATTGTTGGGTTTCTACGGTTTGGAGGATAGATTAAAGCGATGAAACATAAGTGCGAATACATCAAGAGTTTGCAGAATACTTACAATGATCAGTTGAGCGATGCGATGAACAACAAAAAATTTTTATGCCCTTTGAAGCTCCTACAAGGCTCGACAATGGGCTGTTTTCAAGTTCCAAAAATTCGGACATCTTGGACCTCCAAGCTCCAAGCTTTTGTGTTGTGATTCCAATCTCACAAGTGTGATTCCCTATCACCTTCGCAAGACCCCGAATGTGTGCTAGCACTTGGTAATTTTTTGCCACAAAAATCACCATTGCACTCCTCTTCATGTTGGTTTCTAATTAGGTCCCAAGAATGAAATCAAGCAAGAAAAACGCATGTGAATACAAAAAGGAGAATGGCGGAAACATACTCACAATGATCAATTTGGATGCTACGAAGAACACAAGCCTTCAAGCTCCCTCAAAGGTCACGGCAGTAGATTCTCCTTGTAGTGGGCTGCTCGGTTGTGGCTAATTTTGCTCCTCCAAGATTCAGCCATTGATGACCTCCATTGAAGCTCCAAGGTTCAAGCTTCCAAAGTTGATTCCAAGCTAACGAAAATGATGCCCTATCACCTTAGGATGACTCAAGTGTGTGCTAGCACTTTGTATTTTGCCACAAAAATGTCTCACTTGCTCTCTTTTTTGTTTTTGCAGAACCAGAAATGGAGAAGAAGAAAACGGCTCAAAGCCGAGTGAGAGAAGAGAGGGAAAAGAGAAACCGTGTGTAATGTGTGAGAGAGAGAAAAAATAAAAGTATTTGGTTTATATATTTTCCAAAACAAATACCAAATAATTTTAACTTTTCAAAAAGCCAAAGTCAAAAAGCAAAAGCTATTAATACTTTAACTTCCACATCAATCACTCAATCAATCAATCAAATTGTCATATCACTCAATGTGACATGTGATTTGACGCTTGATTTGTCTTGCGTGCCGTACTCGAATTCGAAATGCGAATGCGCTCGTAAATAATCCCGGGCTCGGGTTCGGTAATTCCAAATTAACAAATTTTCCGTTGCGACGCAATTAAACGATTACGCCTAACGAAATCACTATTCACGTCGCTAACGAATTAATTCTAAATTAATTCGTTCGCCCGAATTAAAATCTAATTTTAATTCCGTGTCGAAGTCCAATTTCGCATAATATATCGAATATATTATTTTATCGATTATTCCAAATTAATCGTTCTCTCTCTTTAATTAATATTTTATCCAAATAAAATATCTCCGTAATTAATCCCAGATTAATTTTCTCTCTAATCAAATTATCCCAGATTAATTAAAGTGCGAGTCATACATCTCATCGGTGAATCTTCGGGAAGCGACCCATGAGATCCCCGGATATGTTGGTAGTAAATTCGGTCGTCGGACTATCCGAACACGTAAGTACCAAGTACTACGTTTATACCGATTTACAAGACAAGGTTGGCTTCTAGCAAAGCGCCATGCCTACCCAATTCTCCAGAAGTATCCTTACAGGAATATGTGATTTATATCAAGCATAGTATACCGTAGTATTGCGTATTTCGATCCAATATCGGATGTCCACGTGCTAGGCCTGGGGCTGGAACTGTGTCTGTCCCATACGAAGCACATATCGGATGTCTGGAAACTAGTCTCTATAATCGGATATACATGACCTAGTCATAATATCCCGATAGCTCGAGCATTTAAGAGAACAAGTTATGTATCCTATGTGACCATCATCTCCATATGACTATAGTGATACTTCCGTTTTAACATCACACCCAATACACTACGATTCTCAATATACCCAGCATTGGCGTACACAGAACCTGTTAAAGTCCTGGAAGACCGCAACCAAAGTATATTGATTATCGCAAGTATTAGCGGTGCAAATCTCAGGTTAAGACAAATACACCTACCCTGATTGCAGACTCCCATAGACACATAATCATACTACCAATGAGATTCCGCAGAGGTCTATCCAGAGCGAAGCTGTTTCCCGTACCATCGGTAAAACACAACCTCCTATTGCACTTGCGTGAGTATCCTATACCCAAATATATGAGAACTATGTCGTCGTGCCCTCACAACGCGCACACGTGTAATACTAGTCTTTTACGTATTTATCGATTTCCAATCTCGATAATACTCTGACTAGGGATATTTAATGACTTATCCTTCGTGGACTGATACTGTCTCATATCATTCTCAGTCCAGGAACAAATCACAGGGACCTCCTATCATTTATATATCTCGGTGATCTAATCACAAATGATAAGAGTGCAATCTCCTTTGTCACATAGTTAATTTGTACAACAACACCATGATCTGTACAAATAGTGACGATATGGGTCATAATTGTCCAAAATTAAAACAAAATCATTTTTTACACACAAAATAACAACAAAGCAAAAACAACATAATAAAAAATTTTATTTTATTTTTTACATAAAACAACAAAAAAATGAAATTTTTTTTTTATAAAATATTATAACAATGAAACATAAAATAAAAACTATCTAGTCAACTATCTCCTCCCCCAAACAATTGAGACATTGTCCCCAACATCTAAATTTGGAATTTAAGTCGTAAAGGTTCGTTAATAAAGTGTAATATTTAATTTGGAATTAAATAGTGAATTAGTATTAAATACGAATTGAATTAGATTTAATTTTGTAGTTTAATTTAATTCAAGAATTCGTACTTTGAGTACTTATTCTCAAAACGAGTTTGACTCGAGCAAAATTAAATCGTTGTTTGAACATTGGATGATCACTAATTATCAGATTAATTAATTGGATTAGATGATTGATAACATGCTTGTGTGAATACATGGTTGCGATGCATGAATAATGTATATCGAATGTATATTAGATGGGAAGGGCAATTTTTGAAATTGTAAAAAATTTGATTTATTAATTGGACCTGCGTGTCCAGCCTTATCACCTCCATACTCTTTGTATTTCTCTTCTCACCTATTCCCCTCAATGTAAATGAGGTTTCTTTAGAAGTGTAGTGTAACGGGTAGAAGTAAATACATGTGCTAGCATGAGAGAGGAAAGGGAGAGATTTGATCTAGGATCAATGTGTAAAGTATCAATCCGTATATCATTATTATTTTATCATATGCGCTTTATTATGTGTTTAGAATGCATGTTTAAGGGTGTATGATGATGAGACCTTAACAAAGATAATAAATTGGTTGCCAATTTGCACGCGTAAAACCCTCACTAAATATTAAGCGTTTTTCCTTCCATTGACTGATTCTTACTCAAGATCCAAGACTGGCATTGGCTTGTTGGCCAAAGTCAAGGCCTTTGTCCGTCGAGGATGTGTTTGAATCACGAAGGCTTTGTTCCATATCAGTGTCTTGTCCAAGTTGTGGTTTGTTGGCCAAAGTCAAGACCACTTCTTGTCCATCGACATTGATTACGAAGCTTTCCATGGTCAATGGGTCGCGCTTAACTGTGATCACTAAGTTTGTTGTGCCAAAGCCAATGCTTAGTTGATTCAGAGGAAAATGGTTAGGTAATACATTGGATGTATTGCCATATATAAGATATATGTTTCGGAATTGGATGTCCCCCTACCGGATCTAGGAATTGGATTGGATCCAATCGATCTTAGAGATCTACCTAGTTAATTATCATACAATTTGTTGGCCAAAGTCAAGATTGTGTGATATTTAACGGGATCCTAGCCCACTAGGAAACACGGTTTCCCGAGTACTCGACAGAGGGTTAGAGGCTCGCCGAAAAATAGTGGGAGGCAAGAATTGAATTTGCAATATTCGTTTAGTAACTTGCCATACACGTTCATTCAAATTATTTCGTCGTTAAATTAAATGTTAGTTGGACTAATATTTAAAATTGTTGTTTTATAAACAGTTGGACTGTATTATAGTTGATTATATAATATGCTATGAGCAGGATACTGACTTTTATTGAGATTAATCTGCGAATTGAAAACGGGACGAAAGTCGCTGTTTTAACCGTAGATACCTAAGTTTAGGAACTACCCTTTGGGTATGTACGTAAATTAGGAAACTGTTATAATGTAACTAGTTTGACTAGAAACATTATCTCTATATCAGTGTATAATCCGTTGCAGATATACCTTTATATTCTAGAACACTAAAGTGTTTTATTATATAAAGATGATATTGAGATAACCACATTAGATGTGAACAACAGAATTTATATTTAGAATATAAATAAATCTCACACGTATAACATGACAAACAAATAGCTCAAACTAATTTGATCAGGTTGAAACTTGTGTGTGGCATTGTTATCTGGGACACAATTTAAACAAGACTCGTATATCCACACTTTTGAAGAGTGGGTACTAGGACTGATTTGATTCTATTCAAATAAAGTCTACGAATCTAGTTTATTGGGCAAAGTGCCTAAAACACTATTTACTTGGTAAAGGTGCAAGTGCCACCGATCTGTTAGCCCTAGTTCATAGTGAAGCAAGTGGGCCCATGTCTAGCTAGGCTAGATGTGGATATGAATATTTCGTGACCTTTACGGATGTGGCATCGCGTATGGTTATGTGTTTCTTTTGAAACACAAATCGGAAACTTTCAGAGTTTCGACACGAAATACACAAATAGATCGGCTAAAGTATTAAACCATCACGGTTTGACCATGATGGAAAATACTTAAGCAATGAGTTTCTGGCATACTTGAAAGAGTATAGTATTCTTTCAATGAGGACTCCTCCCGGAACACGTCAATTTGACGGTGTGTCCGACAGGATAAACCGAATTTTGTTGGACATGATAAGGTTAATCATGAGTCGCTCTCAGCTACCATATCCTTCAACGGATACGCTAAACAGTGTAGAACTTATTTTGAATAAGGTTCCATAAATATATGTTTGACAGATATCATATTAGATATGAAAGGGAAAGAAACCGGGTTTCACATTCCTAATAATTTTGGAATGCTAGGCATATGTTTGGATGATACCAAACTAGAACCCAAATCAGATAAGTGCCAATTGTAGGTTATCCTAGGGATACCATAAGTATTGTACTTATACAACTCACGAGAGAACAATTAGATTGTTGCTCACCATGCGGTTTTCCTAAGAGGAATACCGATATGCGGTGGTAAGTGGGAGGATAGTAAAACTTGATGAAAATCGAAGTAATACTATTCCAGGCACCGAGACCTAATGGAACACAAATATTTCATCAATGATGAAACTATTCCAATAATCTTCGAATACACAAGAACCGCTTAGGTCGGAGAGAGTCAGAAAACAACCTGGGGTATTGGTTTCTGATCTCACCTCATAAAGATGTCTATCTTATTGAGGAATATCATCTGACTACGTATGAGGAAGTGATACAAGGTATCGACTCCCTATTATGGCAAAGTGCCATAATGTCTGATATGGATTCCATATATATCAACTATGTTTGGATACTAGTTAATGTACCGCAAAGCATTGTGCCTATTGGTACTAAATAAGTCTTCTAGGAAGACATACATGGATGACAACATACTAACGTACTAAGCTAGGCTTGTAGCGAAAAGGTAGAGTTGTCAACATTGTGTTGATTACGACGAAACCTTTTACCTGTTGCCACGGCAAATCCATTTCAACAATGCTTGCTGATGCTGCATGTTTCATTCATGAAATGTGGCAGCTGAATGCCAAAACCGCTTTCCTTAACGGAAACCTTTTGGAGGATGTTTACAACTTCCTGACGGTTTTGTCAAACCAGAACAATCAAACTAGGTTTGCAGGTTATTTGATCCATGTTTGGATTGAAGCAAGCATTAAGTTCTAGGAATTATCATTTTGATATAATCATAATGGTGTATGATTTAATTCAAAACGAAAATTAATTCTTGTGTATATAAGGAGGTTAGTGGGAGCGCACTGACTGTGAATGTCCTGAGTAATGATGATATATCATTTCTTGGAAATGATATTAACATAATATAATCAGGTGAAAGCTTGGCTTTCATGAAAAGGACTATAAGTCGCAACAACGGTACTATACAATAGTATAACGGAACAGTGAGCTGGAAATCTTCCAAGCAAGATACTGCTACCGAATAAACAACAAATGTGGGTTATTGCTGCAGCTGAGGCAGCAATCTAATTAGATTAGATACAGCTCTATTAGCTGCTGAGCTAGGCTTCAGCACAAGCTAAAGAATTAATGGTCTCATCAATGATCCAGATAAATACTTCGATATTCATCTTATTCGTTCGGATCATACATCAACCCAAATGGCGGGTGCTAAACACTAGAGTGACTGGCTATAGGCCAAGTGGGTCACAAATAGTGACGCTATGGCTCAGAATTGTCCAACAATCTCCCACTTGGCCTATAGCCAGTCACTCGAGTGTTTATCACCCGAACTATGTACGGGTGGCTAGGATTGAGCCACATTGTAGGCACTGTATTTTTGCATAGAAGTCCCGATGATGAGTCTCGTACGGAGGCACTAATCTTTAGGTTACAGAAGTCACGGGAAACGAATATCGGAAGGGGAAATTCAGAATAAGTATATCATCGGATTCAATTCACATGTTCACTGCTTTCGTTCGTGCTGCATTCGTGAACACGTCCGAACGTCAATTAGATTGCGGGTGTTCATGCAGCGTTTGAATCGGCGTTCGAATGATGTCGGTACTTCTGGTTTTGTTGCTAGCCTCACGCCCAAGCCCAATTAGCCCACCAAAACCCACCCAAAAATAATTAAAACATTTAAAACATGTCACAAATAATAATAATATCCTTCCTAAATTAAATAAATCTCATCCTAATCAAAATAATTCACATACCTAAATAAATAAAATCAAATATATGATCTTCCTAATTAAGCCAAATCATGTCCCAAATTAACTAGATATTTTCCTTGTGAAACACTAATTAGAAATATTCCCCCCATAATTACTTGATCCCATTCATATTCAAACAAGAGAAACCCTAGCCTTTGCCTATAAAATAAACACAAATGCAACCTTAGAACCCCTAGCTCATTCTCACAAAAACACAAAATAAATAAACTTAGCATTGACACCCAAGACAACAAGAACAAGAAAACAAATAATCCTCTTCTCCTACTCTCTCTAGCAACCGAATACTCACACATCAAAACCCCCAAACTACACCATAACATCACCGAAAACACTCCATTTTACATCACTGAAACAGTCCCCAAATCGCAGCCCTCCATTCACTGAAAACATATACTGAAACCATAGTTTAACCACTGAAAATCACATCCCAAAATAGTCCCTGCAGTGACCGCAAAATAACAGCCCCAATACCCCCTTAAAGAACGCCAAAATAGTCCCTTACTACAGTGAAAATAATGACCATAAAATATAGCAAAACAGTAGCAAAACGGAGTAAGAACAGCAGCAAAACGGAGGAAATGACAGCTCAAAACAGCAAAGTAGTGAAACGAGAGTAGTGAACCAATGAACCGGAGGAGTTGCGGAGCATCGACCCTTCTGACGGCCGTGTAACGTACTTTCGAGAGATGACCTAAGAGGTTAGACCTGAGGGCACCCTTCTTATTTATTCTTATCTTTTTTGTTGTTTATTAGAATTCCTTCGCATGAGAGTCATTTGTTGATATATGTTGTGGTCCTTGGATGAATGGAATATGTGTTCTCTCTTGTGGTATATCGGATGGAAACCCGTACGTAAATTCTGTAGCTGAATCTGAATGGATGTTATTACAGTTTGCACTCGGGATACAATACCACGTATCACTTGAGAGATTCACACACTTTGTTTCATCCAATCTTGTATTCGAGCATGATTGGGTTGCCAGCATGTTATTTATCTTTTAAGCATGATTTAGTTGTTAGTATGCTATTGCTTTCTGCATGTTGCTTATTTATGTATGATGATATAGTGCGCATGGGCTAACTAGGGTGGATTAAAGGTCCTCTATTCGAGGGAAATGCCTAAAAGGCTACCTTTTCCGCGATGTTTTGTCGCACCGGACGGGGTATGTTTGACTGAATGTGAGATATGTTTAATCGAGCCTACGAGGTCCTATATTATTGTTGTCTTTATTTTATATGCATGGTAACATAATGCGCATGGGCTAACTAGGGTGGATTAAAGGTCCTCTATTCGAGGGAAATGCCTGAAGGCTACCTTTACCACGATGTTTTGCCACACCTTTTATTATGTCATTTACCATTTGTATATCATTGCTTTATTTACGCATGCATTGCATTCTTGTGCGCATGGGCTAACTAGGGTGGATTAAAGGTCCTCTATTAGAGGGAAATGCCTAAAAGGCTACCTTTTCCATGATGTTTTGCCGCGCCGGATGAGGTGCACCCTATTGAATGTGAAATGTGTTCCATCGGGCACACGAGGTCCTACATTGTGGATTTGCTTATCTATGTATTTGTTGTGTCGTCTATCATGCATCAGGTCTTGTCTCGTTCGAACGCGTTCTCGAACGCTATACGAACGCAAACCTTCTGTTTACCGTTCGAATGTGTTTACGAACGATACTCGAACGTGCATGTGTTTTCTTTGTTTTATCATGCATCAGGTCTTGTCTCGTTCGAACTCGTTCTCGAAAGCTATACGAACGCGAACCTTTTGTTTACCATTCGAATGCGTTTACTAACGCTACTCGAACGCGCACATATTTTCTTTATTTTATCATGCATCAGGTCGGGTCCCATTCGAATGTGTTCTCAAATGCTATACGAACGTGAACCTTCTGTTTACCGTTCGAACGCGTTTATGAACGCTACTCGAATGTTCATGCGTTTGTTTTATCATGCATCAGGTCTTGTCTCTTTCGAACGCGTCCTCTAACGCTATACGAACGCAAACCTTCTGTTTACCGTTCGAACGTGTTTTCAAACGCTACACGAACACATATACACTGAACTGATTCTTTTCCATTTCATGCATAATTACTTCTTGGGTGATTTCTCTTGTATTATGTAATTAATCATACCATTCCATTATTGACACTTTTACTGTTATCATTATTTGTATTCCCGTATTTATCTATTTGATGTGTTCGTGAGATGGTATTCAAGCATGATTAGGTCGTTATTATGTTACTTGGTTCTTAAGCATGATTTAGCCGTTAGTACGTTATTCCTCTATGCATGATTTGTTTATCTTCTTTCGCAATAGGCGTTCAATTTACGTTTACGTTTAGGCGTTCAATTTACAAATTTTCCGTTGCGACGCAATTAAACGATTACGCCTAACGAAATCACTATTCACGTCGCTAACGAATTAATTCTAAATTAATTCGTTCGCCCTAATTAAAATCTAATTTTAATTCCGTGTCGAAGTCCAATTTCGCATAATATATCGAATATATTATTTTATCGATTAATTCCAAATTAATCGTTCTCTCTCTTTAATTAATATTTTATCCCAAATAAAATATCTCCGTAATTAATCCCAGATTAATTTTCTCTCTAATCAAATTAATCCCAGATTAATTAAAGTGCGAGTCATACATCATCGGTGAATCTTCGGGAAGCGACCCATGAGATCCCCGGATATGTTGGTAGTAAATTCGGTCGTCGGACTATCCGAACACGTAAGTACCAAGTACTACGTTTATACCGATTTACAAGACAAGGTTGGCTTCTAGCAAAGCGCCATGCCTACCCAATTCTCCAGAAGTATCCTTACAGGAATATGTGATTTATATCAAGCGTAGTATACCGTAGTATTGCGTATTTCGATCCAGTATCGGATGTCCACGTGCTAGGCCTGGGGCTGGAACTGTGTCTGTCCCATACGAAGCACATATCGGATGTCTGGAAACTAGTCTCTATAATCGGATATACATGACCTAGTCATAATATCCCGATAGCTCGAGCATTTAAGAGAACAAGTTCTGTATCCTATGTGACCATCATCTCCATATGACTATAGTGATACTTCCGTTTTAACATCACACCCAATACACTACGATCCTCAATATACCCAGCATTGGCGTACACAGAACCTGTTAAAGTCCTGGAAGACCGCAACCAAAGTATATTGATTATCGCAAGTATTAGCGGTGCAAGTCTCAGGTTAAGACCAAATACACCTACCCTGATTGCAGACTCCCATAGACACATAGTCATACTACCAATGAGATTCCGCAGAGGTCTATCCAGAGCGAAGCTGTTTCCCGTACCATCGGTAAAACACAACCTCCTATTACACTTGCGTGAGTATCCTATACCCAAATATATGAGAACTATGTCGTCGTGCCCTCACAACGCGCACAAGTGTAATACTAGTCTTTTACGTATTTATCGATTTCCAATCTCGATAATACTCTGACTAGGGATATTTAATGATTTATCCTTCGTGGACTGATACTGTCTCATATCATTCTCAGTCCAGGAACAAATCACAGGGACCTCCTATCATTTATATATCTCGGTGATCTAATCACAAATGATAAGAGTGCAATCTCCTTTGTCACATAGTTAATTTGTACAACAACACCATGATCTGTACAAATAGTGACGATATGGGTCATAATTGTCCAAAATTAAAACAAAATCATTTTGTTACACACAAAATAACAACAAAGCAAAAACAACATAATAAAAAATTTCATTTTATTTTTTACATAAAACAACAAAAAAATGAAATTTTTTTTTTATAAAATATTATAACAATGAAACATAAAATAAAAACTATCTAGTCAACTATCTCCTCCCCCAAACAAATTGAGACATTGTCCCCAACATCTAAATTTGGAATTTAAGTCGTAAAGGTTCGTTAATAAAGTGTAATATTTAATTTGGAATTAAATAGTGAATTAGTATTAAATACGAATTGAATTAGATTTAATTTTGTGATTTAATTTAATTCAAGAATTCGTACTTTGAGTACTTATTCTCAAAACGAGTTTGACTCGAGCAAAATTAAATCGTTGTTTGAACATTGGATGATCACTAATTATCAGATTAATTAATTGGATTAGATTGATTGATAACATGCTTGTGTGAATACATGGTTGCGATGCATGAATAATGTATATCGAATGTATATTAGATGGGAAGGGCAATTTTTGAAATTGTAAAAAATTTGATTTATTAATTGGACCTGCGTGTCCAGCCTTATCACCTCCATACTCTTTGTATTTCTCTTCTCACCTATTCCCCTCAATGTAAATGAGGTTTCTTTAGAAGTGTAGTGTAACGGGTAGAAGTAAATACATGTGCTAGCATGAGAGAGGAAATGGAGAGATTTGATCTAGGATCAATGTGTAAAGTATCAATCCGTATATCATTATTATTTTATCATATGCGCTTTATTATGTGTTTAGAATGCATGTTTAAGGGTGTATGATGATGAGACCTTAACAAAGATAATAAATTGGTTGCCAATTTGCACGCGTAAAACCCTCGCTAAATATTAAGCGTTTTTCCTTCCATTGACTGATTCTTACTCAAGATCCAAGACTGGCATTGGCTTGTTGGCCAAAGTCAAGGCCTTTGTCCGTCGAGGATGTATTTGATGTGTTCGTGAGATGGTATTCAAGCATGATTAGGTCGTTATTATGTTACTTGGTTCTTAAGCATGATTTAGCCGTTAGTACGTTATTCCTCTATGCATGATTTGTTTATCTTCTTTCGCAATAGGCGTTCAATTTACGTTTACGTTTAGGCGTTCAATTTACAAATTTTCCGTTGCGACGCAATTAAACGATTACGCCTAACGAAATCACTATTCACGTTGCTAACGAATTAATTCTAAATTAATTCGTTCGCCCGAATTAAAATCTAATTTTAATTCCGTGTCGAAGTCCAATTTCGCATAATATATCGAATATATTATTTTATCGATTAATTCCAAATTAATCGTTCTCTCTCTTTAATTAATATTTTATCCCAAATAAAATATCTCCGTAATTAATCCCAGATTAATTTTCTCTCTAATCAAATTAATCCCAGATTAATTAAAGTGCGAGTCATACATTATCGGTGAATCTTCGGGAAGCGACCCATGAGATCCCCGGATATGTTGGTAGTAAATTCGGTCGTCGGACTATCCGAACACGTAAGTACCAAGTACTACGTTTATACCGATTTACAAGACAAGGTTGGCTTTGTTAGACATTATGTCCCATAGCGTCACTGTTTGTAAATGATATTGTATTATTGTACAAAATTAACTATGTGATTATGAAATTGCCTTTTGCCGTTTTGTAATATTATTTACTTTGACTAATAAATGGCGAAAGTCCATATGATAATACTGGATTGAGATGATATGAGACAATATCAATCTATAAAAGTTTAATCATTAAATATCCCTAGTCGGAGTATTATCGAGATCAGACATCGATAATGTGGAATAGACTAGTATTGCGCTTGTGCACGTTGTGAGGGCACAACAGCATAGTTCTCATATATTTAAGTATTGGATACTTATGCAAGTGCAATAGGAGGTTGTGTTTTACCGATGGTACGGAAAACAGCTTCGCTCTGGATAGACCCCGCGGAATCCCATTGGTAGTATGTCTGCGTGTCTATGGGAGGCCGCATCAGGGTAGGTGTATATGGTCTTAACCTGAGACTTACATCGCTAGTACTTGCGACAATCGGTAAACTTTGGTTTTGGTGGTTGGGGACCCTAACCGGTTCTGTGTACACCTCTTCTGGGTTTATCGAGAATCGTAGTGTACTGGATGTGATGTCAAGATGGAAGTATCGCTTCAGACATATGGAGGTGATGATCACGCAGGACACAGAACTAGTACTCTATAAAAGGTTGCAACCGTCGGGACAATATGACTAGGTCAGGATTGTCTGATTTAAAGAGACTAGCTGTTTGATGTCCGATATATGTTTCGTACGGGGCAGACACATCTCCAGCCCCAGGCCTAGCATGTGATCATCCGATACAGGATCGATGTACGCAATACTACGGTATACTACGCCTGATACAGATCTTATATTCCTATAAGAATATTTCTGGAGAATTGGGTAGGCATGGCGCTTTGCTAGAAGCCAACCTTGTCTTGTAATCGGTAAAGACGTAGTACGAGGTACGTACGTGTTCGGATCATCCGACGACCGTATTTACTGCCAAAATATCCGGAGATCTCTTGGGTCGCTTCCTGAAGATTCACCTATGATATTTGATTCGACTTAATTAATCTTGGATTAATTGCGGAGAAACTTTATCTTGGATAAAGTGCCTAATTTAGAGAGAGAACGATTAATTTGGAATTAATCGATAAATTATTGTATTCGATATAATAATCGAAATTCGATTTCGACGCGAAATTAAAATTAGATTTTAATTCGGGCATACGAGTTAATTTAGAATTAATTCGTAAGCGACGTAAATAATAATTTCGCCAGGCGCAATTATTTATTTAAATTCGGTTTAATTAACGTCGCGACGTAAGCTCGGTATTTTGGAAATATCGAACCCGAACGCGGCGAGTGGACGTGGGCCCACTTTCATTGGGAAACGTGTGGGGCCCACATGACACTTGTCATTATATGCATTTTTTAATTGATAAGGCATTGCATGGTGATAGTGTGCATTACACTCAAATGTTTTGCATGGAGTTTGAGTGTTTGACACTCTAAGCCATTGCATGGTTTGTGTCATAGATTTATTATTAATTTAATAAAATTATGGCATAAATATAAATTGATTTTTGGTAAAACAAAATGAATTACACAAAACTCTTTCTCTCTCAAATTTCTTCACATTGCCGTGAACTCCATGGAAGGACAAAGGAAGATTTGATCTTCTATTCTCCATTTTTGCTAGCACAAGCAAGGGATCAAAAGAGGTGATAGGGAACCATCAAAGAGCTTGGAATACAAGAGCTTGGAGCT
>SKCR01026909.1:0-19402 GCA_019454045.1 Zanthoxylum bungeanum | reverse complement strand
GAAGTAAAGTTGGAAAAGGCAAACCAGATAGTTTTGATGGTAGTATCATACTGTAGGAAAAGAAATCAGATATATATAAACAAGCGACCTAGGCTCATAGATAAGCAATATGTGCATTATATCACCATAATCAGAAAGGCCTCAGAATAAGTTCCCACCCTCCCAACCCTCATTAGACAACGGCAACAAAGATGGACTTTGATGTTCGCCTCAAGATATTCCCAGAAATAAAAGAATGCATAATGGAAAGAGATCGAGAGAGAAAAACTTTAGATATATTACAAGAACAGAATAGAATAGGAAATAGTTCTAAGTGAGAGATCTAGAAGAGAAGTTGTCTAGACGAAACAATGAAGAGAGGAAGTACTAGTTAAACAGTGACAATGATGTAAGAGAACAACGTTAAACATGGCTAGGAACATGTGAGATGTGATATCCTTTGGATAAGGAGACAGAGATATAGACCATAGAAGTTTCAGGTACATAACAGAACAAGGGAGTAGACGAAAAGGTCAGCAAGCAAGAGGTTTGGAAATTAAATTGTCAAGGTGCAACGACAGCAGATGAAAATACTAAGTATTGGCAGAAGTGTAGTATAATATAGAACTGAGAAAATGAGTTTACTACAATATGAGAAACAATAAAGAGTGGGTATCCTAGCATGCAACCAGGTATGGAAAATAAGTTGGTGTGAAGGAACATCAACCAGATTTATAGTAACAATAAAAGCAAAGTACAAAAAGAGTATAAACTTTAACCATGACCAAATCGCCAGTATCAATGTTAGTAGCAAAGAATGCAGTTTAAGCACCAAGTTGCATGCAATTAAGCCTGAATCTTTAGCAAATTGAGGAGGACTACTAGGAAACTATCCAGAAGCAACATTTTAGTTAGAAGCGTCATATCACTAAAATAAGAAGCCCTAGGCCCCAATAAAAAATTAGAGATATTGGAACTTGAAGAAAGAAGCTCATGAGTAGTTGAAGCTTGGCAAGGAAAATATGGAGAGTTAAGTAGCTTAGATATGAGAAGGAATATTAAGATCAAGTAAAACAAGTGGAGCTAAAGAAGTATCGAGTATAAGCATTGTTAATAATGACAAGGGTCACTCATGTAAACTTATCAATTCCGGAAGTGGAGCATGAGAATCCTAACCGTGGAGACACTAGTATTCCTAGTGAGAGTTAAAGATCTAGATAATGGGATTTCCTTGAAGACCAGGAATGTTGAGCACAACTAAACGTCCAGAAATGAGGTAGTCAAGAATACTCGGCAAAGATCTTATGTAACAAGAATGAGGTAGTACCTCTCAGTAAAGAACTTAAGGGATATTCACTGAAGTCACGAACTCTGAACCAATTTACCCAAGTATGACAAAAGGTACGATGCATTAATTAGATATTAGGAAAGATGGAAAATATCATGTGCTTATTAGCCAAGTGGTAAATGATCAGATGGGCAAAGACCTTTGTTGCTAAGTCAAATAGAATCCCCGATGATACGAAATAGTTACAGTAAAGTAAGAGTTCAGAAAATAATCGGGAAGTGGTATAATACATTGGATAAAAGGACATTGGTATATAGTCAGTTAAAGCTGGTGGTTTATAAGGAACCCACAAATCATGTGAACTATGATAAGATCCCAATTTAAAGAGGATTCGAGGACGAATCCTATTTAATGGGGAGAATTTGTAACGACCGGGAATTTCAACTACTATTACACTGTGGGATGAGTGTCATGTAATATAAATCATATTTGGAAACATATACCCTTATGAGATGACTTTGGGAATGATTGGTAAATCCTTCGAGAATCCGATATTAGATGCCATGATATTCCATTCTAGACAGCCCGTGGTATTTGGGGTATAACTGTCTCATACAAACTCTGATTTTTATGAATTCTATATCTTCGGAAAGCTGAGATCGAGATATACAACTTCCACGTTGAATATTTTTCCAAATTCGGATCAGAAGCAAGTCAAAAAGGCAGTTCAAAATTTTGGGTGAATAGTAATTCGAGACCTATCTAGAGAATTCTACACTTCTCTCAAAGTTTCCAATTTTTTTTAAATCAAAACTTTTCCAATTATTCAAATTGGCCCCTACTATATAAAAGGGGGATTATTGACAAATCTTGAACATTTGAAGAAATAGAGAGGGGGAGAGAGACGTGAGAAGAAGAAAGAAAAGAAGAATAAGAAAATGAGACGAAGAAATTAGAAAGAAAATGTAAGATTTCAACCCAATTCAAGTAGATAGTATGGAAACTCTAGTTGTGAAGGAGGAATATGATTCAAGGTAAGAAAATGATCTTGACCCAAATTGTTGTATATTGAATTTTGATGTTTTGATGATTATAATATGTTGGTGATTTGAATGAGATGATGAATGAGTGATGACTGTGTCAAGAAATGGTGATTGTGGGAGAACCCCTAAATTGTTAAATTTTGGTTATAAACTAATAGAGTATATAGAATCAATGTGAGTAAATATTGAGAATGATATTGGTGGTGTTTTGAATGGCTATTGAGGTTATTTGCTTGTGTGGAATGTATGGGAGGAAAAGTATTGAGCAAATTGAGTATGAGAGAATGAAATTAAGACCAGAATTTGGTCTTGCATCGCGTCGTATAGTGCCTCACATCACGATGCGATCTGGGAATTTTCCCAGATATGTTTCTGGTTTGATGCACGTCGCGATGTGAAAGGTTTTTGCATCGCGACACGCACTATGAAAATTTGGGTATGTTTCTAGACGATGTGCGTCGTGAGGCGCAATGCCCTGCGTCACGATGCGTGGTCAAAAAAAATCCCCAAATCAATTTCAAACCATCTCAGTTTTACCCGAATATTTTAGAGGCTATCCTATAAGTCTCGTATCAACTCGTATGTACATAGTACATCATGATAAGAATTCGATACCCTCAAAATGATAGCCCTTACTTGAATAAACAAACTTAGTTTGATTCTGATCTATATATTCTTAGTCCATTTTCTAATCAAAACTATCGATGATAGATCATCGCAGGAATCACAAGTTTCTCCAGCAAAGTGGAGAAAGGCTAGCGGAACTCCGAAACAGTGTGTGGGTAGTTTCCCTTAAGTTGATTTTCAGTTTGTTATTTTAAATGAACATACTTATTTTCTCACTTTTAGGGCGTTATCCAATTTCATTATCAGATTACATTGTGTTTTGCATGTTTTAAGAAATGATTAGAAAATAAATGTTTTCAAAACCTGAGTTTTATGTTTTCGAGGCATGGGGGAAAACCTACCTTAGTATATAACTTATTACATACATAGAATTGACGGACGACATGTGCACATGAAGAGGACTGGAAGGACGGCAATACGTAACGCCCACAGGTCCTAGTTCAGGACTAGGGATGACAGATGCCCCTATATCCTAGTTTCAGAGCTTCGAGGGTAGTATAGATCTGCACCCTCAGTTCTAGTTCAGTGGCTTGGGGGACGGTGATATATAACGCCCTAAGACCACTAATTTCAGGGACATGAGTGGCATGTTTTGGGCGACGGCGATACGTAACGCCCCAAAGTAATGGATTTGCACTTCTTGCTCTAGTTAGGCGTATGGGGGGACGATGATACATAACGCCCCTATACGTTAGGTTTTTAGAGACATGTATATATTTCAGAAATAATTTTTCTGACTCAGACTTTCATAGTTAGTATTCTAGAGAAAGATTTTCTAGAAAGACAAGTTTTCAGAAACATCCGACTTATAAGAAACTTTTAGAAAATATAAGTTTTATTAAAGAGATTTCAGACAAGATTTTCAGAAAAAAGAGTTTTCATATAAAGTTATTTATGGAACTTTGGTTTTAGAATCAAATGTTTTTATATCAGTATTTCAGCTTTCGTCCACTCACTTAGATCGTACAATGATCTAACCCCTCACTCCAAGTCTTATTATTTTGCAGGTATTCTCGGAAGACGAGCTCGGGAGGACAGATACTGATGCAGTCACTAGGGTATGCAGTCTACCAGGTCAAATCAGGGATTAAGTGCAGTACAGTCAGAGTAAGAAAGCATCTTGTAACATATTTGTTATACAGTAATGGTCAACAATTCATTGCATTATAGAGGTTATTACTATTGTTGAACTGTGTATTGAAATCAGAGTACTTAATAGTAAGAGTATTATGCATACATGGTCGATGAATTGGGTTATGGTCTCTTACATGAGTGCGTATATATATATATATATATATATATATGTGTGTGTGTATGTGTGTGTGTGTGTGTGTGTGTGTGTGTGTATGAGATGAGAATAACAGTTATCAGAGTCAGAGGCTTATAGGGTTAGTATGGTATATCCCATGCTGGTAGCATCTCCCAGATCGAGGATGTTACACGATCACTTAAAGGCCTACGTTGGATATGTCCAAACCACTTTCGTCTTGTAACTCTCATATTCTCATCAATCGATGCTACCCCTATTTTGTTCGTAATTACTTCATTTCTAATTGTGTCATTCCTAATCCACCTAATCCATCTGAGTATTCTCATTTCAACTACCCTACTATTTTGGGCATGTTGATGTTTTATTGCCCAACATTCTATTTTATATAGCATAACAGGTCTCACAGAGGTCTTATAAAATTTTCCCTTAAGTTTTTAAAGGATGTTTGGATCATATAAGACCCCTGACACACATCTATATAACCTCTAATTCGATCGAATTACATGCGTAAAATCTTGATCGACTTCTTCATCATTTTGGAGAACGGGCCCGCAGTACTTAAAACACTCACTACTTGAGATTGATTGGTCCCTAATTTTTATTTCTACCACATTACCTCTACGACCTTTGTTAAACTCACATGGCATGTGTCCAGTTTTTAACCTAATTAGTCAGAGGCATTTAGCTACTAAGGTTTTTCTCCACATCTTAAGTTTTGTCTCTATACCTTCTTTAGACTCATCCAACAATACTCTATCATCAGTAAATATCAAACACCATGGCACCTCATCTTGGATATCTTTAGTAATTACATGTATCACTAATTCAAAAAAATAAGGGCTCGATGTAGAACATTAGTGCAAGTCTATGTTAATAGGAAAATGCCTTGTTATTTCTTCTTGAGTCCTGAAACAAGTCATTGCGCCTTTATATATATCCTTAATGGTTTGAATATAAGCAACATGTATTTCTTTCTTTTCTAGTACCATACAAAGAATTTCCCTAATATGATAATGTTTCATCAAACCCATTATTTCTCGATCTATAAAAACCATTTGAAGGAATTTCTCCCTACTACGATAATGTTCCTCTTCAAGCCCATTAGCAAGTGTATTGCTTCCACAGTCAATCTTCTTAGCATAAACCCAAATTATTTCTCAGATATACTTGTTTCTTGTCCTAACCTGTGCTCAATTATTCTTTCCCATAATTTAATTGTATGACTCATTAGCTTTATGCCTCTGTAATTTACGTAATTTTGTATATCCCTATTATTCTTGTAAATGGGTACCAAAATACTCTTCCTCCATTCCTCCGGTATTTTCTTGGTTCTCAAGATAACATTAAATAACTTAGTTATCCATGTTATTCCCTCTTGTCTTATATATTTCCACACTTCTATTTGCAATTGCATCTGGCCACACTACTTTCTCGTTCTTCATCTTTGCTGATGTAACTTTTACCTCAGATCATTGAATTCTTTAGTAGAATACATAATTATGATTTTCTTTTGAGCATCCTAACTACCTAAGGTAATTTGTAGTGCATTCACAGAAAATGATTTAACTGCTTGAGAGATTGAAATCTATTTTGTCTAACATACACAGTTTTCCTGTAAAAATTTTGTTGGATGATGTTTGAATTTGGCCCATCAAAGACTGTGTATTAATGCATCTAAAATGGATGAATATATATATTGTTGAAAAATTGAATGTTTTTTATTTCGAATTAATAAATCATTACAAGGAATAGTGCCATACAGACATAAGACTAAGATAAATATGGAATCTAAATCTAATCATAATTACATTGATTGTGCAATCATATCTACGAGATTACACAATCATATCTTAGAGATTTGATCATAATCTCCTACAATCACTCTTACAATTATTTTCCACACTCACCCTCAAGTTGGTTCAAAGATATCTATCATTCCCAACTTGCTGACCCATGAAAGAAAACTATGTCTTAGTAGCCCTTTGGTGAATATCTGCTAACTGTTCTTTACTGGTAACAAATGGGATATCATATCTACGAGATTACACAATCATATCTTAGAGATTTGATCATAATCTCCTACAATCACTCTTACAATTATTTTCCACACTCACCCTCAAGTTGGTTCAAAGATATCTATCATTCCCAACTTGCTGACCCATGAAAGAAAACTATGTCTTAGTAGCCCTTTGGTGAATATCTGCTAACTGTTCTTTACTGGTAACAAATGGGATACAAATTTGACCATCTTCTGTTTTCTTCTTCATAAAGTGTCTATCCACTTCAACATGTTTAGTCTTGTCATAATGAACTGGATTATAAGCAATGCTAATAGTAGCTTTGTTGTCACAATAGAGTTTCAAGTTTACGTTATGATCTATGCATGTTTTCAAGTTTATGATTTCTTCTAATGCAATTAGTTTGCTCTATTAGGCCACATCTTAGTTTACGCTATGATTTATATGTTCATAGTCAATGATTATGGTTTATAATCTTTTATTTAAAAGAACTGGCTAGGTTTTCGATAGAATTGTGTTCATCTAATACCTATTTTAAAATAGGTAATGGGTGATGTACGAGCATTGTATGCATAAACTGGTACCCATAATCATATTTGATTATATGTTTAATTTAAAATGCAAGCAAGACTTTCATTATGAAGTTCATGTAAATCCTTAATTCATAACTTTTGCATGTTTTTTCTTTTTTCAATTTACTTATATGTCTGAATTCAATATTATGCATTATAATTCATTAATTATGTTTAGATAGGTAATCGATGACATGTTTCATGCAGGGAATGATTTAGGTCCAAGCCACAAAGGGTTTGGGTTTGGTCTTAGCTACGGGTTTGAGTGGTTTGGCATAACGGTGCATTAGTCTCATATGATAGAATGTATATTAAGTCCAAATTGTTGGAGTTTACTAAGGTCCCAAGGATAATTAAACAAGCATGAACATGTGTGAATACAATCAAGAAAGTCGCGGAATACTCACATCGATCGGTTGAGCGACGCAGGAGCAATAAAATTCCATTTCCGCTCACTGCATTCGGCAATCCACTCTCATAGTTCACTGAAATTTTCGGCCATTGTTGCTCAAGAATCCAAGCTCCAAGCTTCGTCAAATGATTCCCGGTTCATGGGTGGACTTCCCTATCACCTTCGCATGTCTCTCGGAGTGATAGCTCTCTTGATTTTTACCACAAAAACCAAGCATTTTGCTTCCCTTTCTTCCTCCAAGTTCATGGCAAACCAGAAGAAGCACTGCCCTCCATGGGCGTGAGTAAGTAGTGGAGAAGAGAGAAGAAAGAGTTGAAAAAGTGTTATGTGTTGAATGATTTCCAAAATAAAAAAGACTTAAATGATATACCAAAATTTGGTATATGTTCATTTAATTCCTTACACATTTGAGTGTCCAACACTCAAACATCAACTCACAACATTCAAGTTGTCAAATAACATCACTCAAAGTGACAAGTGATTTGACGCTTGATGCGACTATCGATTTGACGCTTGATTTGACTTGCGTGCCGTACTCGAATTTGAAATGCGAATGCGCTCGCAAACAATCTCGAGCTCGGGTTCGCTAATTCCAAATTAACAAATTTTTCGTTGCGACGCTATTAAATGATTACGCCTAGCGAAGTCACTATTCACGTCGCTAACGAATTAATTCTAAATTAACTCGTTCGCCCGAATTAAAATCTAATTTTAATTCCGCGTCGAAATCCAGTTTCGTTTAATATATCGAATATATTAATTAATCGATTAATTCCAAATCAATCGTTTTCTCTCTTTAAATAATATTTTATCCTAGATAAAATATCTCCGCAATCAATCCCAGATTAATTTTCTCTCTCATCTAATTAATCCCAGATTAATAAAAGTGCGAGTCATACGTCATTGGTGAATCTTTGGGAAGCGACCCATGAGATCCCCGGATATGTTGGCAGTCAATTCGGTCGTCGGACTATCTGAACACGTAAGTACCTCGTACTACGTTTATACCGATTTACAAGACAAGGTTGGCTTCTAGCAAAGCGCTATGCTTACCCAATTCTCCAGAAATATCCTTATAGGAATAAAGGATCTATATCAGGCGTAGTATACGTAGTATTGTGTATTTCGATCCAGCATCGGATGATCATATGAAAGGCCTGAGGCTGGTACAATGTCTGCCTCGTACGAAGCATCTATCGGATTACGAGCAACTAGACTCTTTATTATCGGATAATCATTACCAAGTCATATTATCCCGACGGTTGCAACCTTTTTAGAGAACCAGTTCAGTATCCCTACGTGATCATCATCTCCATATGACTGGATTGACACTTCTGTCTTGACATCACACCCAATATACCCAGCATTGGCGTACACAGAACCTGTTAAAGCCCTGGATGACCGCAACCAAAGTATATTGATTGTCGCAAGTATTAGCGGTGCAAGTCTCAGGTTAAGACCAAATACACCTACCCTGATTTCGGACTTCCATATACACATAGTCATACTACCAATGGAATTCCGATGGGGTCTAACTAGAGCGAAGCTGTTTCCCGTACCATCAGTAAAACACAATCTCCTATTACATTTGCATGAGTATCCTATACCCAAATATATGAGAACTATGCCATCGTGCCCTCACAACGAGCACAAGTGTAATACTAGTCTTTTACGCATTCATCGATGTCCAATCTCGATAATGCTCTGACTAGGGATATTTAATGATTTATCTTTCATGGACTGATACTGTCTCATATCATTCTCAATCCAGGAACAAATCATAGGGACCTTCTATCATTTATATATCTAGGTGATCTAATCACAAATGATAAGAGTGCAATCTCCTTATCACATAGTTCATTTGTACAACAACACCATGATCTGTACAAATAGTTATGCTATAGGTCATAATTGTCCAACAATCTCCCACTTGGCCAATAGCCAGTCACTCGAGTGTTTGACACCCGAACTATGTACGGTTGGCTCAAACTGCTGAGAAAAGACTTTCGTCAGTGGATTTGCATGATTATCATCTGATGCGATTTATACGATCATCACATCGCCACGATGTATGATCCGAACGAATCAAATGAATAGTCGAAGTATGTATCTGGATCGTTGATGAGACCATTAATTCTTTAGCCTGTGCTCAAGCCTAGCTCAGCTGCTAACAGAATTATATCTAATCTAATTAGATTTTTTATCGACCCAGATGGTTTCTATTGCTGCCTCAGCTGTAGCAATAACCTGCATTTGTTATTTATTCGGTAACAGTATCTTGCTTGGATAATTTCCAGCTCACTGTACCGTTATTCAAACTGTATACTACCGTTTGTAACTTACAATCGTTTAATCGGTTAGGAAACTTGCAGTAATGATCCCAGTCACTTCAAGTTCTCATTCTCCATAGTTTAAGATAGCATCCTTAGATCTCTAAGATACTAACAGATGTTCTTAATATCAATCCAGCGACTATCACTTGGATTGGCTTGATTGTGACTTCATATGCTCAAAGCGTATTAGAAACCAGGTCGCGTACATTTTTTCAATGTACAGTTTCTCGGAGAGTTTTCATGAAAGCCAAGCTTCACCGATTGTATTATGGGAAATATCATTTCCAAGAAATGACATATTATCATTATTTTATAGGACGACCACTGTCAGTGCGCTCCCACTAACCCTCTTATATACACAAGAATCATTTCGTTTTGAATTAAATCATAGACCATTATGTTTACATCAAAACGATAATTCCAAGAACCTAATGCTTACTTCAATCCAAATATGGATCGAATACCCGTAAACCTTGTTTGCTAGTTTTGGTACGACAAAATCGACAGGATGTTGTAAACATCCTCCGAAAGGTTTCCTTTTCAGGAAAGCGATTTTCCCGTTAAGCTGTCATATTTCATAAATGAAACATGCAGCATTAGCAAGCATTATCCAAATGGATTTACCATGGCAACAGGTAAATGGTTGAATCATAATCAACACAATGTTGATAACGATACCTTTCCGCTACAAGCCCAGCTTAGTACGTTGGTACGTTGCCATCCATGTATGTCTTCCTTGAAGACTTATAAGTACCAATAGGCACAATGCCTTGCGGTACATCAACTAGTATCCAAACTTGTTGATATACATGGAATCCATTCGGATGTCATGGCACTTTGCCATAATAGGGAGTCGATACCTTGTATCACTTCCTCCAAAGTAGTAAGTTGGTATACCTCAATAAGATAGACATCTTTATGAGGTGAGATCAGAAACCCATACCCCAGGTTATTTTCTGACTCTCTCCGACATACGCGGTTCTTGTGTATTCGAAGATTAATGGTATAGTTTCATCCTTGATGAACTATTTGTGTTCCATTAGGATTCGGTGCCTGGAATAGTATCACTCCGATTTTCATCGAGCTTTACTATCCTCCCACTTACCACTGCATATCGGTATTCCTTTTAGGAAAACGGCATGGTGAGCAACAATCTAATTGTTCTCTTGAGAGTTGTATAAGTACTATACTTTGGTATCCCTAGGATAACCTACAATTGGCACTTATCCAATTTGGGTTCTAGTTTGGTATCATCCAAACATATGCCTAGCATTCCCAAATGTTCAGGAATGTGAAACCCGGTTTCTTTCCTGTTCATATCTAATATGAAATCTGTCAAACAGATTTTATGGAACCTTATTCAAAATAAGTTATGCACTGTTTATGCTTATCCGTTGAAGGAAATGGTAGCTCAGAGAGACTCATGATTAACCTTATCATGTCTAACAAAATTCGGTTACTCTGTTCGGACACACTGTCACTTTGAAGTGTTCCGGGAGGAGTCCTCATTGAAATAATACTATACTCTTTTAAGTATATTAGAAACTTATTGCTTAAGTATTTTCAATTATGGTCTTACCGAGACAGTTTAATACTTTAGCCGATCTGTTTGTATATTTCGTGTCGAAACTTAAAAGTTTTCGATCTGTGTTCCTCAAAAGAAACACGTAACCATAATGCGATGCCACATCCGTAAAGGTCATGAAATGTTCATCTCCACCTCTAGCCTAGCTAGACATGGGCCCACTTGCTTCACTATTAACTAGGACTAACAGATTGGTGGCATTTACACTTTTACCAAGTAAATAGTGTTTTAGGCACTTTGCCCAATAAACTAGATTCATAGACTTTATTTGATTGGAATCAAAATAGTCCAAGTACCCACTCTTCAAAAGTGTGGATATACGATTCTTGTTTGGATTGTGTCCCAGACATCAATGCCACAAAAGTTTCAACTCATCAAATCAGTTTGAGCTATTTGTTTGTCATGTTATATTTTTTAGATTTATTTATATTCAAAATAAAAAATTTTGTTATTCACATCTAATGTGTTTATCTTAATATCATATTTATATAATAAAACACTTTAGTGTTCCAGAATATAAAGGTTCACCCGCAGCGGGTTAAACACTGATATGAAGATAATGTTTCTAGTCAAACTAGTAACATTATAACAATATCCTAATTTAAGTACAAATCGGAAGGGTAGTTCCTAAATTAGGTATCTACGGTTAAAACAGCGACTTTCGTCCCGTTTCCAATTCGCAGATTAATCTCAACTGAAGTCCGTATTCTACTCACAACAGATTATGAACATCAATATATATATATCACACTAAGTATCTAAAATCCAATTTTAATACTAGTAGTGAATATATTTATGACAAACACATTTGAAGTCGGAGCCTTGCTCGTTCTTCAATTCCTTCATGTCTGCTTTGTCCAAACGGCAGTAACCGCGATCCCGTTTGCCACAATTTAGGTAGACATTTTAGGATATGTCATTTATCTTCTTAGAAGATTATAATGATTTTGCCTTTGCCCATTTCAATACTCCAGAAGCCTTTGGCCAAGCCTTTGGCCAAGCCTTGGCCTTCTAGAATATCGAAGTAAGGTGCGCCTTGCTCTACTTGCCTTATTGCAAATTTTGACTTTATCTCCTTGAGAATAGTCATTAATTCTCCAAGAATTATTTATTGCAATTTAGTACTTTTAAAATCTAAGCATAGATTTATGAAGATCCTTCAATTTCATTATCATACTTTAAGGATCTAATCCTTACTTCTGATTCAGAAATTAATGAGTCTACTATGACAAGCTAAATGGATTAAGCACTTAAGTTATCATCACATAAATCTTCCAAAGATTATGCTCTACTATTTGCTTAACTCCGGGCTTAGGCCTAATATGTTATTTTATCAAATAAAGTAACTTATTATTTTCGATGACCATCATGAAATTTATTCCCAATTTGAAAATTAAGCCATTTAAATACATTTTCCCTAGGATTATGTTTCAAATGTCAATCTTTCAATTATATCTTGATTTTAATAGTCCAACTATTTAATCAACGATTTAGGTACTATTTATTATAATGATTACAATAGTCCAACTATTTAATCAGCTATAATTTAATAGATTAAAATCAATTATATTGATTACTATAATCCAATTATAAAATAAACTATAAATGAATAGTTTGAATATAGTCCAACTATTTGTTAAAAACAACATTTAAATATTAGTCCAACTAACATTTAATTTATTTGATGAATGATATTTGTTTAAGCGCGTATATCAAGTAATTAAACGAAAATTGCAAATTCAATTCTTGCCTGCCACTATTTTTCGGCGAGCCTCTAACCATCTGTCGAGTACTCGGGAAACCGTGTTTCCTAGTGGGCTAGGATCCCGTTAAATATCACACAATCTTGACTTTGGCCAACAAATTGTATGATAATTAACTAGGTAGATCTCTAAGATCGATTGGATCCAATCCAATTCCTAGATCCGGTAGGGGGACATCCAAGTCCGAAACATATATCTTATATATGTCAATACATCCAATGTATTACCTAACCTTTTTCCTCTGAATCAACTAAGCCTTGGCTTTGGCACAACAAACTTAGTGATCCCAGTTAAGCGCGACCCATTGACCATGGAAAGCTTCATAATCAATGTCGATGGACAAGAAGTGGTCTTGACTTTGGCCAACAAACCACAACTTGGACAAGACACTGACATGGAACAAAACTCTCGTGATTCAAACACATCCTCGACGAACAAAGGCCTTGACTTTGGCCAACAAGCCAATGCCAGTCTCGGATCTTGAGTGAGAATCACTCAATGGAAGGAAAGACGCTTAATATTTTGCGAGGGTTTTTCGAGTGCAAATTGGCAACCAATTTATTATCTTTGTTAAGGTCTCATCATCATACACCCTTAAACATGCATTCTAAACACATAATAAAGCGCATATGATAAAATAATAATGATATGCAGATGGATACCTTACACATTGATCCTAGATCAAATCTCTCCATTTCTCTCTCCCGCTAGCACATGTATTACTTCTAGCCGTTACACTACACTTCTAAAGAAACCTCATTTACATTGAGCGGAATAGGTGAGAAGAGAATACAAAGAATAAGGAGGTAATAAGGCTGGACACGCAGGTCCAATTTAATAAATCAAATTTATTACAACAATTTCTAAAATTGCCCCACTCATCTAATATCCATCCGATATACATTATTCATGCATCGCAACCATGTATTCACACAAGCATGTTATCAATCAATCTAATCAAATTAATTAATCTGATAATTAGTGATCATCCAATGTTCAAACAACGATTTGATTTTGTTCGAGTCAAACTCGTTTTTTGCGAATAAGTACTCAAAGTACAAATTCTCGAATTAAATTAAAGTACATCATTAAATCCAATTTAATATGCATTCAATTCTAATTCGCTATTTAATTCCAAATTAAATATTACACTTTATTTGACGAACCTTTACGACTTAAATTCCAAATTTAATCGCAACGGGTCTCAAACCCGATTAACGTCCAACGTCAATTCAATTAAAGTCTAATGGGCTTTTAATTAATTTCTTAAGGCGTGGAATTTTGGTCAACTCGGGTCAAACCGATAACCAAAGTCCAATCCGGGAATTACCCCATAAGCCTAGAAATCAATTTAGGCCCATTAGGCCCAATTAAACTTTAAAGGTCCATTAGTCGCATTTGGGCTTTATGGATGCGGTTTTAGGCCCAATTGGATCCAATCCATTTGGCCTAAACCTAATTTAGTGTTACCAAGCCCACTTAGCCCAATAACAACTTTACAAGTCCAATTTCCAAAATTAGGCCCAAATAATTTAATTACCAAATTCCAAATTCCCAATTTAATTACCTAAAGTGCATAACACAATTAATTACCCAATTAACATTTCCAAAATACCAATTAGCCTAATTAATCATGCTCAATTATATCAATTAGTGTCAAACACATTTTGATCAAAAATCAAACCCAAACATGCTATAATGCTCTCGGCAATGGAGGAGATTTATATCCAATTTCAAATCCAATCCAATTGAATCAAATTAAACATTAAATCAACATTCCCAAATGATTTCTAACTCATCCAATGAATCAAAAAATCAAAATTCACCAAGACAACATTTAGGGCACCTATTCGGCCAACACAAAATTTTGGGGAAAAAAATGATCCAATCACAATTTCAACAAATTGATCCAATCAATCCTCAATTCAAACACATTTAAGCATACTAATTCATCCAATTTCATTAATCATGCTCAAAATCAAGTTTACCCAAATTTTAAGCCCTAAATTTTTTCATGCTTTTCCTTGCTCATGATACCATTGTTGGAGTTTACTAACGTCCCAAGGATCAATAAACAAGCATGAACATGTGTGAATATAATCGAGAAAGTCGTGGAATACTCACATCGATCGGTTGAGTGACGCAGGAGGCAATAAAATTCCATTTCTGCTCACTGCAATCAGCAGTCCACTATCACAGTTCACTGAAATTTTCGGCCATTGTTGCTCAAGAATCGAAGCTCCAAGCTTCGTCAAACGATTCCCGGCTCATGGGTGGACTTCCCTATCACCTTCGCATGTCTCTTGGAGTGCTAGCTCTCTTGATTTTTGCCACAAAAACCAAGCACTTTGCTTCCCTTTCTTCCTCCAAGTTCATGGCAAACCAGAAGAAGAACTGCCCTCTATGGGCGTGAGTGAGTATTGGAGAAGAGAGAAGAAAGAGTTGAAAAAATGTTATGTGTTGAATGATTTCCAAAATCAAAAAGACTTAAATGATATACAAAATTTGGTATATGTTCATTTAATTCCTTACACATTTGAGTGTCCAACACTCAAACATAAACTCACATCATTCAAGTTGTCAAGTCATATCACTCAATGTGACAAGTGATTTGACGCTTGATGCGACTAGCGATTTGACGATTGATTTGACTTGCGTGCCGCACTAGAATTCGAAATGCGAATGCGCTCGCAAACAATCCCGGGCTCGGGTTCGTTAATTCCAAATTAATGAATTTTCCGTTGCGACGCTATTAAATGATTACGCCTAGCGAAGTCACTATTCACGTCGCTAACGGATTAATTCTAAATTAACTCGTTCGCCCGAATTAAAATCTAATTTTAATTCCGCCCGAATTAAAATCTAATTTTAATTCCGCGTCGATAAAATATCTCTGCAATCAATCCCAGATTAATTTTCTCTCTCATCTAATTAATCCCAGATTAATAAAAGTGTGAGTCATACGTCATCGGTGAATCTTTGAGAAGAGACCCATGAGATCCCCGGATATGTTGGCAGTAAATTCGGTCGTCGGACTATCCGAACACGTAAGTACCTCGTACTACGTTTATACCGATTTACAAGACAAGGTTGGCTTCTAGAAAAGCGCCATGCCTACCCAATTCTCCAGAAATATCCTTACAGGAATAAAGGATCTATATCAGGTGTAGTATACGTAGTATTGCGTATTTCAATCCAGCATCGGATGATCACATGCAAGGCCTGGGACTGGTACAGTGTCTGCCCCGTACGAAGCATATATCGGATTACGAGCAACTAGTCTCTTTATTATCGGATAATCATGACCAAGTCATATTATCCTGACGGTTGCAACCTTTTTAAAGAACCAGTTCTGTATCCCTACGCGATCATCATCTCCATATGACTGGAGTGACACTTCCGTCTTGACATCACACCCAACACACTACGATTCTCAATTACCCAGCATTGGCGTACACAGAACCTCTTAAAGCCCTGGACGACCACAACCAAAGTATATTGATTGTCGCAAGTATTAGCGGTGCAAGTCTCAGGTTAAGACCAAATACACCTACCCTGATTTCGGACTTCCATAGACACATAGTCATACTACCAATGGAATTCTGAGGGGGTCTATCCAGAGCGAAGCTGTTTCCCGTACCATCGGTAAAACACAACCTCCTATTACACTTGCATGAGTATCCTATACCCAAATATATGAGAACTATGCCGTCGTACCCTCACAACGCGCACAAGTGTAATACTAGTCTTTTACGCATTCATCGATGTCCAATCTCGATAATGCTCTGACTAGGGATATTTAATGATTTATCCTTCGTGGATTGATACTGTCTCATATCATTCTCAATCCATGAACAAATCATAGGGACCTCCTATCATTTATATATCTAGGTGATCTAATCACAAATGATAAGAGTGAAATCTCCTTGTCACATAGTTAATTTGTACAACAACACCATGATCTGTACAAATAGTAACGTTATGGGTCCAAATTGTCCAACACAAATCATATCCTCAATGTCATTTTTAATGTTTCAAAAATGTCACGTCAATAATATGAGTTGTCGTGTTAGTGAAGTAGCTTAGGTAACCAAGCATGTCATATTCTTGCATCATGTTTTCTTGTTACAGTTCCTACAGTTCTTTCAGATTATGTTTTCAAGTTTGTATGTCATTTAACATTTGCAAGTCATGCTTATATGTTCATGTTACGTAATGTTTCTCACATTTGCATTTTTGTTGAACTACTTTGTCACATTATCAAGTTCATAATGTAAACTATATGTTCAAACACAGTTTCTTTTTATGTTTGCAAATTATATTTCTTGGGTTAATAATTTATTTTTCCAAATCATGTATATCATTTTCAGATCATGTTCATATCATCAAATTTCATATTTGTTTGCATGTTCACATCTGCAACTCAAGTATTAGTGTTTTAAGTTCATAATTCATGTTTTCAGTTTATGTACCAGACTTGCATGTTTTCATTTGATGATAGTATGTTTTCCAAGTGTCAAGCTATGTTTTATGTTTTCACATAAACATGTTAACAGTGTATATTTTTCATGTATTTTAGTTTAAGTTTTCAAAATATATTTTAGAAGTATAAGGACAATAAAATATTTTCAAACCATCAGTATCGAACCGTTCCATCATGTTTAGCGAGCTCAGGATCTCTCATATTTCCTCATGGGATACTGATCACCCCATAGGCTTATTTCATGTTCTTGTTCCCCTACTTACGTAGTGTAAGGTCTTACTAAGTAGGTTTCATGCCCCCAGGTCATGATACTGGTGTGGATTATTTTGTTTTAGAACATTTGCAAGGGTACACATTGGCGATGGCCCAACCCCATTATGTATAACGATGCGAATGAGATGTCCTAATCACGATAATTGCATATGTAATTTCAGTTCATGTATATATTTTTTTAAGAAATACAGTTCTTACAAGCACATGTATAGATTCCAGAGCATGTTTATGTTTTCTCACCTCAAATTGTGTTTTTGTAACAACTAGAAACTTGAATATAACTACAACTTGAATATAAAATTTTTCGAAGTATAAAAACTTTAGAGATAGCTTCAGAGATGAATTGGACTTGTGAGAGCTCATAGGCTTATTACATAAAGGTCCATAATTCCTCTTAAAAAGAATAAAATAATCAAAGACATGACTAAAGCCAAATCTATCACCCAAATCACTTAAATAATTAACAAAGCCCAACAAGTCCAATACCCCTCAAATTTCCAGCCCATTAAGAAGAGTATCCTTAAGGTCCCTAGATTTTTCTGGAGAATAACAAACATTTGAAGGAAAAATTAAAAGCTCCTCAAGCCCTTCATTTTGGCCATGGAGCCGTGATCACAATAGGGAGGGAAAAAATAAAATTTTCCAAAAAGAAGTCCCAAAATCGTGGAGAGGCAATGATGAAGATTAACTCAAGCAAGCTAAAGAAGGTGTATTCAAATTCTAAAGCAACTATTTCAGCAAAGTAATCAATAATGAAGAGGTAAGAATAAGTCTATATAATAGCCTTTGATTTTGATAATTATTACTCTATGGATGTATAATGCTTGTAATGGTGTTAGTGATGATATTGAGTGATGAAATAAATGTCTTGGTTATGGTATCTAATCTCGGAAGCAAGAGGTGTTATTTTAAACTAATTTCTGATTTATGCTAATGCATGAGTAAATAATGAGTTGCCTTGGGTTGATGAGGTGTAGCGGATAGAATAATAGGTGTTGGAAAACAAATAGTGATGTTTGCTCAATGTGCACACTATGTGTTTGACGAAATGCTAAGCCTAGATAAGAGTAAGAAATTAATCAATTTATGTGCATTATAATTTAGGTTTTGCATGATGAAGAATCGGGTGGTAACAGCCGAAGTAAACAAAGTTAGAAGGGTGACGAAATTCGTAACTTAGGCAGTGAGTGTAATTGCAATGAAATCTAGACAGACAATGTTTTATCGGCTATAACTAGAATTTTAAATGTTCGATTGACGAACCGTAAATTTATAAGTAAACAACACATATTAAGATTCAACAAATATAATAATCAATATTATATGGCCGATTTGTAATGAAGAACTGGTTCTGTTCCGGTGATTAAGGTGAAGACATTCGACCATATCTTAAGTTTGGTAGATCTTAATTGAAATAAGTAAACTTATGGATAACTTAGACATATAAGGGAGTAATGTATCCAAGATTTATAATTTTTAGACTTAAGATGAGGCCGAACCAAATTTTTGAAGTTGAGTGACCTGCTGCCTCTGCACCCAGTTTTGTTTCTGAACAGCCCCTGAACTTCGGTTTATAACATGAATTTCTGAAATCGAAATTGATATCCGTAAAATTTACATAAACTAAATACAATAAGGTCTATTCTATTAAATTCCAGACCCAGATTCAATCCTAATTAGTTAAAGTGAATTTTCAAAGTTAAGCGTTGAGCAGTGATTGTAGGAAACACTTTCCTCGCGCAGTGGAAGCGGCTTA
>SKCR01026908.1:0-19339 GCA_019454045.1 Zanthoxylum bungeanum | reverse complement strand
TATACCATTATGATTACATCAAAACGATAGTTCCAAGAACGCAATGCTTACTACAATCCATCAATGGATCGAATAACCTGCAAACCTTGTTTGCTTGTTTTGGTACGACAAAACCGTCAGGATGTTGTAAACATCCTCCAAAAGGGTTTCATTTAAGGAAAGTGTTTTTGACGTTTAGCTGCCATATTTCATAAATGAAACATGCAGCAATAGCAAGCATTATCGAAATAGATTTTAATCAAGGTAACAAGTTAAAAGGTTTCGTCGTAATCGACACAATGTTGATAACGATACCTTTTCGCTACAAGCCTAGCTTTGTACGTTGGTATGTTGCCATCCATGTATGTCTTCCTTGAAGACTCATATAGTACCAATAGGCACAATGCGTTCCGGTACATCAACCAGTGTCCAAACTTGGTTGGTATACATGGAATCCATTTCAGACATCATGGCACTTTGCCATAATAGGGAGTCGATACCTTGTATCACTTCATCATACGTAGTCGGTTCGTATTCCTCAATAAGATTGACATCTTTACGAGGTGAGATCAGAAACCCATACCTCCCAGGTTGTTTTCTGACACTCTTTGACTTACGCGGTTCTTGTGTATTCGAAGATTGTGGTACAGTTTCATCCCCGATGAACTGTTTGTGTTCCGTTAAGGAATCGGTGCCTAGAACATTATTACTCCGATTTTCATCGAGTTTTACTTTCCTCCCACTTACCACTGCATATAGGTATTCCTCTTAGGAAAATTGCATGGCGAGCAACAATTAAATTGTTCTCTTGTGAGTTGTATAAGTACTATACTTTGGTTACCCTAGGATAACCTATAAATTAGGCACTTATCCGATTTGAGTTCTAGTTTGGTATCATCCAAACATTTGCCTAGCATTCCCAAATCATCAGGAATGAGAAAATCCGGTTTCTTTCCTGTTCATTTCTAATATGAAGTCTGTCTAACAGATTTTTATGGAACCTTATTCAAAATAAGGTTTGCACTGTTTAATGTGTATCTGTTGAAGGAAAATGGTAGCTCAGAGCGACTCATGATTAACCTTACTATGTCAAACAAGGTTCGGTTTCTCAATTCGGACACACCGTCAAATTGAGGTGTTCCGGGAGGAGTCCTTTATGAAAGAATATTATACTCTTTCAAATAATTGAGAAACTTATTGCTTAAGTATTTCCATCACGGTCCAATCATGATGTTTAATACTATTTCCGATCTGTCTGTCTACTTCGTGTCGAAACTCTTTGAATTTATCAAAAGTTTCCGATTTATGTTTCAAAAGAAACACATAACCATAACGCGATGCCACATCCATAAAGGTTACGAAGTGTTCATATCCACCTCTAGCCTCTCTGGATATGGGCCCACTTACGTCACTATGAACGAGGGCTAACAGATCGATGGCACTTGTACTTTTACCAAGTAAAAGGTGTTTTAGGCACTTTGCCTAATAAACTAGATTCGTAGACATTATTTGAATTAGAATCAAATCTGTCCTAGTATCCACTCTTCGAAAGTGTGGATATACGAGTCTTGTTTAATGTGTCCCAGACAACAATGCCACAAATAAGTCTCATCTGATTAAATCAGGTTTGAGCTATTTGTTTGTCATGTTATATGTTTGAGATTCATTTATATTCAAAATATAAATACTGTTATTCACATCACATGTGTTTATCTCAATATCATCTTTATAAAATACAAAACTTTAGTGTTCTAGAATATAAAGGTATACCCGCAACGAGTTATACTCTGATATAGAGATAATGTTTCTAGTCAAACTAGGTACATTATAACAGTTTCCTAATTTAAGTACACACATGAAGGGTAGTTCCTAAACTTAGGTTTCTACGGTTAAAACAGCGGCTTACGTCCCGTTTCCAATTCGCAGGTAAATCTCAACTGAAGTCAGTATCCTGCTAATCAGCAGATTCTGCACATCAGTACATATTTATGTACAATACTTAGTATCAAAATCCAATTTTGAAACTAATAGCGAACATTTTTATGACAAACATACTTAAAGCCGGAGCTTTGCCCCGCTTTCACTTCCTTCATGTCTACCTTGTCCATACGGCAGTCACACTTCCAGTGACCCCGTTTTCCACCGTTTAGGCAGACATCTTGGGATATGTCCTTTTGTCTTCCTAGAAGAGATGTGATGATTTTGCCTTTGCCCCTTTTAGAAGCTCTGGCTTTGCCTCCTAGAGTATAGCCATCAACTCTCCAAGAGTTTACTCTTGATTCACAATGAACCTGCCCCAGCTTTCGGGTAGAGACTATAAAATCAAATCTTTGGTAGTCTCGGCCACGTAGGTAATGCCCTGCTAACCTAGCTGATCGATATCAGCAATCATCTATGACACCTAGTGCTCGACAGATGTACCCTCTGACATACACAAGCTAAAGAGCTTCTTTAGCAATTTGTACTTCTAAGATCTAAGAATAGATCTATGAAGATCATTTAATTTCAACATCATGGTACAAGGATCTAATCCTTGATTTTGACGACGGAATTAAAGTGTCATTGCAACAAGAAAAATGGATTGAGCACTAAAGTTATCATCACATGAATCTTCCAAAGATCATGTTCTACTATTTGCTCAACTCCGGGCTTAGGCCCGAGATGTTTCTCTATCAAATAAAGTAACTCCTCAGTTCCCAAGACTGTCCTGAGGTATTATTCCCAATTTGAAAATTAAAGCTGTTTAATAACATTTTCACCCAGATTTATGTTTTAAACACTAATATTTCAGTTATCTTGATTGCTATAGTCCAACTATCCAATCAACGATTTTAGGTACTATTAAATATAATGATTATTATAGTCTAACTATATAATCAACTATAATTTAATTAGTTAAATTCAAATATATTGATTACTATAATCCAATTATATAATCAACTATAAATTGAAGTACTTTGAATACAGTCCAACTGTTTAATTAAAACAACGATTAAATATTAGTCCAACTAATAAATATTTAAGTATTGACGAAAAATTGAAATGAGCGCGTATTGGCAAGTATCTAGACGAAATTGCAAATTTAATACTTGCCTTCCACTATTTTTCGGCAAGCCTCTAACCCTCTATTGAGTACTCGGGAAACCATGTTTCCTAGTGGGCTAGGATCCCGTTAAATAACACACAACATTGACTTTGGCCAACAAGCTGTATGATATTTAACTAGGTAGATCTCTAAGATCAATTAGATCTCATCCAATTCCTAGATCCAGTAGGTGGACATCCAAGTCCGAAACATATATCTTATATATGCCAATATATCCATTATATTTCCTAACCTTTTTCCTCTGAATCAATTAAGCCTTGGCTTTGGCACAACAAACTTAATGATTCCAGTTAAGCGTGACTCATTGACCTTGGAAAGCTTCGTAATCGATGTCGATGGACAAGAAGTGATCTTGACTTTGGCCAACAAATCACAACTTGGACAAGACATGCGATATGGAACAAAGCCTTCATGATTCAAACACATCCGAGATGTAAAAAGGTCTTGACTTTGGCCAACAAACCAGTGCCAATCTTGGATCTTGAGTAAAAATCACTCAATGGAAGGAAAACATTTAATATATGTTGAGGGTTTTTCACGTAAATGGAAACCAATTAATTATCTTTGATTAGGTCTCATCATACACCCTTAAACATGCATTCTAAAAACATAATAAGGCGCGTAAATAAATTAATAATGATATGCGGATGGATATTTAAAACACTTGTTTCTAGAACAAATCTCTCCATTTCCTCTCTCCCGCTAGCACAAATCTTACTTCTACCCGATTACATAACACTTCTAAAGAAACCTCATTTACATTGAGGGGAATGGGTGAGAAGAGAAATACAAAGAGTCAAGAGGTAATAGGCTTGACACGCAGGTCCAATTTAATAAATTCTAAATTTATTACAATAATTTCCAAAATTACCCTCACCCATCTAATATCCATCCGATATACATTATTCATACATCACATCCATGTATTCACAAAATGAATGTTATCAATCAATCTAATCCAATTAATTAATCTGAAATTAATGACCATCCAATGTTCAAACAACGACTTGATTTGCACGAGCCAGACTCGTTTTAAGAATAAGTACTCAAAGTACGAATTCTCGAATTATATCAAACTACAATATTAAATCCAATTTAATTTATATTTAATACTAATTCTTTATTTAATTCTAAATTAAATAATTACATTTTATTAATGTGCCTTTAGCGACTTAGATTCTAAATCTAATCATTACGAGTCTCAGAGCCCAATTAACATCCAATGTCAATTTGATTAAAGTCCAATGGGCTTTCAATTAATTTATAAGGCATGGGCTTTGGCAACCAAAGCCCAATTAAGGAATCTCCCTTATTTGCCAAAATCAATTTAGGCCCATTAGGCCCAAATAAAATTTTAAAGGCCCATTTAATTATATTTGGACTTTATGGATATGGTTTTGTGCCCAATTGGATCCAACAAATTAACCTAAACCAACTTGGCCCAACCAAGCCCATTAAGCCCAAATACAACTTTATTAGCCCAATTAATTTAATTACAATATTCCAACTATCACAATTAAATCAATTAAAGTGTATAGCCATGATTAATTAACCAAATTAACATTTCCAAAATACCAATTTACTCAATTAATCATGCTAATCATCATCAACACATGTCCAACATTATTGAATTAAAAATCAACTCATTTTCATGCTAATTGGTCACAGAAATTTGGGGTTTTTCAAATCCGATTTCGATTTTAATCCAAATAAATCCTAAATCAATTTACCCCAAGTTTCCAACTCATCCAATGATCAAAAGAACAAAAATCTCCATGACATTTAGGGCACACAACCATTCGGCCAAGCCAAACTTTTTGGGAAAAATTGATCCAATTCAATTTTCATCAAATTGATCATGCATAACACTATGTTATCATCATTCAAGCATACTCAAACAATCAATTTCATTAAATCATGCTCAAATCATTTTTACCCAAATTTTACCATAAATCAAATTTCATGCTTAATCAAGGCTCTTGATACCATTGTTGGGTTTTCTAGGTTATCCCAAGATCATTCAAGCAATGAAAATAATGTGAATAAAATAAAGAAGTATGACGAAATCATACTTACAATGAATGGATTTGCGATGCGATCAACACAAAACGTTTTCTCTCCATTGAAGCTCCGGCCAAGCCCTCTTTGTGCTCCATGGAATTTGGCCAAGCCCTCCATGTGTGCTCCAAGCTCCAAGCTTTGTAAATGGTGATTCCATGCTCAAGGGTTTGTTTACCTATCACCTTTGAATGACTCTTTAGTGTGCTAGCACTTGGAAATATTTGCCACAAATCCTTCCTTTGCTCCTTATGACTCTCGGCATTGAGAGAAAAATTGAGAGGGAAATTTTGGCTCCATGGCCGAATGGGAGGTAGAGAGAGAGGAGAAGTTGTAATGTGTAATTGGTTTTTGATTTTCAAAAAACAAATTCCAAATCCCACTTTCAAAAAAAAAAATGGTACAAGACTTTAAAGTCTTCCAACAACTCACATCACTCACAAAAGTGACAAGCATCACATCACTCAAAGTGATGTGACTTCCATCACAAGAATGACTAATAATGTGACGCGTGATGTGACTTGTGGGCCCTACTCGATTTGAAATGCGAGTGGGCCCGGAAACACTCCCGGGCTCGGGTTCGCTAATTCCAAATAAACGAATTTTCTGTTGCGACGTAATTAAATCAAATTTAATTAAATAATTATGCCTAGCAAAATTACTATTCACGTCGCTAGCAAATTAATTCTAAATTAACTCGTTCGCCCGAATTAAAATCTAATTTTAATTCCGCGTCGAAATCTAATTTCATATAATATATCGAATATATTATTTTATCGATTAATTCCAAATTAATCGTTCTCTCTCTTTAAATAGTATTTTATCCCAGATAAAATATCTCCGTAATTAAACCCAGATTAATTTTCTCTCTCTATTAGTTAATCCCAGATTAATTATGTGCGAGTCATACGTCATCGGTGAATCTTCGGGAAGCGACTCATGAGATCCCCGGATATATTGGCATTAAATCTGGTCGTCGGACTATCCGAACACGTACGTACCTAGTACTACGTTTTTACCGATTTACAAGACATGGTTGGCTTCTAGCAAAGCACCGTGCCTACCCAATTCTCCAGAAATATTCTTAAAGGAATATATAATCTGTATCAGGCGTAGTATACATAGTATTACGTATTGCGATCCAATATCGGATGTCACGTGCTAGGCCTGGGGCTAGAATTGTGTCTGCCCCGTACGAGGCACATGTCGGATCTCTGGTAACTAGTCTCTATAATTGGATAAGCATGACCTAGTCATATTATCCCGATGGCTGTAGCATATAAGAGCACCAGTTCCGTATCCTACGTGATCATCATCTCCACTATGACTGAGTGATACTTCCATCTTGACATCACACCCAATAGACTACGATTCTCAATATACCCAGAAGAGGCGTACATAGAGCCGGTTAAAGCCCTGGACGACCAAAACCAAAGTATATTGATTGTCGCAAGTATTAGCGGTGCAAGTCTCAGGTTAAGACCAAATACACCTACCCTGATTCGGACTTCCATAGACACATAGTTATACTACCAATGGAATTCCGATGGGTCTATTCAGAGCAAAGCTGTTTCCGTACTATCGGTAAACACAACCTCCTATTACACTTGCATAAGTATCCAATACTTAAATATATGAGAACTTTGCTGTTATGCTCCCATAACACGTACAAGTGCAATACTAGTCTATTCCACATTATCGATGTCCAATCTCGATAATACTCCGACTAGGGATGTTTTAATGATTAAACCTTCATGGATTGATATTGTCTCATATCTTATCAATCCGGAACTAATCATATGGACTTTTATCATTTATATATCCCGGTAATAATAATTACAAATGATAAAAGAGCAATTTCCTTTGTCACATAGTTAATTTGTACAACAACACCATGTTCTGTACAAATAGTGATGCTATGGGTCATAATTGTCCAACAAATATAAGGTAAGATTTTCAATCAAACCACCCTTAACCAATTTGGATAGACGTCTAACACCTCTGTGGCCCAATGTCATATGTCATAATTCAATATTAATTAATTCAGATTTCCTACTTGTATTTTCCTTTACATGAAAGAAATCTCTATATGTTTCCAAAACATAGTGACCATTAGATAAAGAACATTCACATTTCAATAAATTATTTTTATCATATAAACATGAAGTTCCATCCTTAATGTTTATTTTATATCCTTCTTTATCTAATATTGTCAGTGATATTATTTGTCTAATAAGTGAGGGTATATAATAATAGTCATGTAAATATATTTTACATCCATTGGAGAGATCTAGAACAATCGTTCCTTTGGCATTGACATCCAATGTCTCGCTATTGCCAACTCTAAGCTAGATATCCCCTTTATTCAGCCTTCTGTTAACCCTCATGACTTGCATGGAGTTTCAAATATGAGTTGGACTTCCAGTGTCTAGCACCCATCCACTATTTTCATATAAGGCTAATGAGATATCAATAATAGGAAAATACAAAGCGTACCTGAGGGTTATTCTTTTCCTTTCAGTTCTGGAAAATCCTTCTTCCAGTGTCCAGACTTCTTGCATTGTAGACATTGATCACGAGCTACTTGCGATTTTGCACATTTACGCTTCCTTGAGTTTTTATTTAAAAATGTCTTTTTTCCCATTTTTATTTTCTTTGACTTCCTAGAAGTCTTTGAAGAGCCAACTCCACTGTGGAAGTACAAAATGAGATTGCATTTCTTCAAATCATGTTCCGCCGTGCGTAACATGTTATGAAGTTCTTCATAGCTGGCTTACATACGAGTGCATATGGAAGTTTAACACAAAGTCAGCAAAATTTCTAGGTATAGAGGACATAATCAAATTACGGCCTAGCCTTTCATCAATCATAATGCCCTATCGTTCCAAGTATCGGATCTGGTCAATCATTTCATAACATAAATACTGACAGCTCCTCCATCCTTGAGTTCAGCACATAACAATTCCTTAAACCTCTGATATATTTTGATTTCATGATTTTCCTCGAACAACTCCTTGAGTGTTCTCATAATACTCCAAGCATACTGTACCTCTATGTACTGTCTCAGCAAATCTAGAACCATTGATCCTAAAATGTAGGATTTCACCTTCAGATTATCATCCTTCAATTTTGTAAAAGTTTCTCGCTCTTCAGGAGTGGAGTCAAAATTGATTTCTACAGGTAATAGATTGATAGTTACATAAGTCAACTTTTCAAACTCAAAGACAAGGCGGATATTGATAAGTGTGGTTTATACCCACTTATTCATGCACTCTCAGCTTACTATTTTGTTAGATTCAATGTCATTTAATGTATTTTGTAGTTTCTTTTATGTTTTATTGATAAGAAGCATGGAACATGGATCTTGGGGAAAATGGACTTGTTTTGGGACCTTACGGACGCATCGGAAGCACGCGGCAGAGAAAAATATGCATAATACACAATCTTGAAATTTTAGCCTAAATAAAATTTTCAGTGTTTAACAGATGTCAAGAATCTTCAGTTTTCAGTGTTTAACACGCATAAGGAGTCCATGACTTCCCAATTAATACATAAGCTCATCTAAAATCCTAAATAGGAGGCTACGACACAACTTAAGAGTCCAAAACATAATTTTAGAGAGATCCGATGAAAAAGATTAAAGAGCGACAAGAGGAGACAAAGGCGGTGAAATCCGAAGACGAAGGGATTTGATTCACGTTTAATCTTCTAGTTTCTTTCTTTAACTTTAATGATTTCTATTAGAATAATGACCATGCTTTCGTTGTTTATTTTTTGGTCATGAATTAACTCTATTGTTCTAGAGGATGGTGTAGCCAATGCTTAAACCTATGTATTATTTGTTAAACTAATTGTTATGAAGTTTTATATCAATTTATTTATATATTCTTGTGTCAGGATGTATGCCATAGAGCTACATGTAATGTAAACATCTTTATGAGTTTTGAAATAAAATGATGTATTATTCATTTATCAAAATATTTGTTTAATGTTCGCATATTATAAATTATCTTGAATACCCTAGATTACTTATGTGCCTTCAAACTTAATATACGAGTGTCATACACAATAGGATTTAAGAATGAAGTTAGTAATCTTAAATAGTCCATAGAGAGCAAACGAAGCTGGTAGTTTGTTTTGGTTTATATATAGCTGCGGTTCATTCTATATTTATATGACGACCTTAATCCGGGATCGTCCATGTAGAGACATGAGAATGAAGGCACATTTTATGATGTGATCATATATGACTGGACCTAGATGGAAATGATATTCTTATAATATTCGTTAAATAAAGAAAGTCATTTCAATCTACTAGATGGTCATATATGGATTGATCTTAATCCTAAGTGTACTACGAACTCCTTCTTGGCAGGCTATGTCCTTTGATTTACAAAGGTTATGTTTGTGTAGCAGTCTCGACCAAAAGCTACGTACTTTGGGGGCATGGTCTTTTGTGTAGCTGGGAACATTTTACATAGATATGGAGTTCATTCCTTCTTGCGAGAAGTAGATGAGTATCTTTCTTAAGGGTTGATTCGGTACTTGAATGGTTAAAGCGCTCAAGTCTTTCTATTACGAATAGAAAGATTAAAATTCATAATCATTATGAATAAATCATTCATTAGAGAATCAATAGTACTTAAGGTAAAAATAATTAGAGGGTTATAATGGACATTATGACCCGACTCTAATTACGAGACACTCGTGAAGTGTCAATTTGTATGTATGTAATGACTATATCGATGGACACCGACTTGGTTCAGCTTAATATATCATATGCGGCAATGAGAGTGCAACTTCGGGTTCTTAGTGGAATAACCAGGAGTTAATAATTCAGAATATTTAATTAAGAGCTTAATTAATATTTCGAGATTATTGAAGCTCGAAACCGTAGGTCCATTTGGTCCATGTGCTAGCTCGATTTACTATAGCGGATTTAATATAATTGGATAGTCCGATTATATACTCACAAAGGTATAAATTATTGATATGATTAATAATATTATTTATCACACTATAAACTTTATATTAAAAGTTAATATATGGTTTTATATAATATATGATTTTTAAACACATTTTTTTTAATTTGTTATATTTTTTAAATTTAAGTTAGTAATTTCTAAATTTTGGGTTTTGGAAACCCTTGGATTTAATTTGGAAGTTACAAATTGTTAAATGGAATTTAACCTTTTATTTTGTAACATATCTTTAATTATTGCAATTAAATTTGGTGTAGCAAAATTTTTTAAAAATACATGTGTGGCCGAATTTTGGAGGTGGTGGAAGAGTTAGGGTTTGTTTTATTTTGTAAAATTAAACTCTAAGTATAAAAAGGAAAATTTGATTTTTCTTTTGACTAATGATTTCATTCTCTAACCCTGACCACCTTTCTTCTTCTTCCTTATTCTCTCAAAATTTGAGAATAACAAATAAGAAAAAAAGAAGAAAAATAAAATCAAAATTTACAAGTGTGTTTAGATTTCTAAAATGTTTAGGGATCATTTTGTGAGTCTTACCCACACAAGTTTTCGTTGGTAACGAGATATAGTTCGGAAGACTATGTGGTGTCGAACCAATTATCATATACCTCACGGCAATCATATAAACTAGCAGGCTAGTGCGTGACTTCAGGCAAGTAAGGGCATAAGCTGTGATTGAATGATGTGCGCATAATGAACAACAAAGACACAGCAAAATTATATGTGCATGAATGATCAGTCATATAATAGGTGGACACGCGCATGCTGAATAAATTTTTAAATGAACAAAATGGAGATCAACGTGAATGGTTGCTTATGCTAATGGAAGCCGAGTAGTCACAGTCCGGTTTTGTGTTGTTGTTCGGGGCGGGCTGAAACATGGCAGATTTTTGGTCAAAAATAGTAGCAAAACTTTAGTACACCTGCTGGTCCCATTTGGCTAAAGGAGAGGAAGGGCAATAATTTTTTTCAAGTCTGAACCGTGTGCCTAAGATGTTTTCGCTGCATGAGGAAAGCGTTTCCTACAATTGGCATCGAGAGCAAGGTTGAAAAGTGTTATTAACCCTTCTCTTTTTCATTTAAAGATACTGTTTTTAATATTTTTATACAGCTTGTTGGCCAAAGTCAAGGTTGTGTGTTATTTAATGGGATCCTAGCCCACTAGGAAACTGGGTTTCCCGAGTACTCAACAGAGGGTTAGAGGCTTACCGAAAAATAGTGGGAGGCCAATATTAAATTTGTAATTTCGTTTAATACTTGCCAAATACGAGCTTTTAAATTATTTTCGTCATTATATATTTATATTAGTTGGACTAATATTTTATTGTTTTCTTTGAACAGTTGGACTGTACCATAACTACTCCACTTGTAGTTGGTTATATAGTTGGACTATAGTAACCATTACATTTTGAGTGTACCCAAAATCGTTGATTGAATAGTTGGACTATTGCAATCAAGATGGCTGGAAAGATCAGCGTTAGGGACATCATCATGGGCGATAATGTCTTTAACAGCGTGAATTTTCCAGACTGGGATATGAACCTCAGGATTGTCCTGGGGGCTGAGAAGTTACTCTATACGATAGGGAAACCTCTCGGGCATAAGCCCAGAGTTGGGCAGCCAGTTGAGCTTGAGCTTTGGAAGACTCATAGTGATGATAACTCAACTGCTCAATCCGTCATACTTACCACAATGACCCCTCAATTTCGTCGTCAAAACAAGGGATTGAATCCCTACAACATGATGTTGAAATTGAAGGACCTTCACAGATCTAACCTTAGATCTCAGAAGTATGAATTGCAGAGGAAGCTCTTTCACTCTCGTATGTCAGAGGGTACATCTGTCAAGCACTATGTGTCACAGATGTTGATGACATCGAACAGCTAGGTCAACTGGGCATTACCTTCGAGGCTGAGACTTCCATAGATTTGATCTTACAGTCTCTGCCTAATAGTTGGGGCGGGATCATCATGAACTACAACATGATGAACCAAGAGAAGACTCTTGGAGAGTTGATGGCAATGCTGAAATAAGCAGAGCCAGAGCTTCTAAAGGGCAAGAAGTGCGAGACCCATTTCACTTTGACATCTCAGAAAGCCAAGGCTTGACCGAAGGCTTCTGGAGGTGTGAAGAAGAAGAAAAGAAATAGCAAAGCCAAATCATCACAATCTTCTGGGAAGACCAAGGACAAATCCCAAGATGTCTGCCTACAATGTGGCAAATGGGGCCACCGGAAGCGTGACTGCCATGAGTACAAGGCACACATAAAGGAAGTGTAGGCGGGCAATGTTCCGGCTTCAGGTATGTTTGTTATTGAAATAAACATGTCTACTTCTAGTTTTAAAAATTGGATTTTTGATTCTGGATGTGGTACTTATATATGTACTGATATGCAGGATCTGCAGATTAGGAGGAGACTGGCTTTAAGCAAGATTGACCTATGAGTTGGAAACGGGACGAGAGTCTCTGTTTTGGCTGTGGGGACCTATGTTTTGGAACTGCTCTCAGGGCATGTACTTACATTATCAGACTGTTATTATGTACCTAGTTTGACTAGAAACATTATCTCTGTATCTTGTTTAACCCAATGTGGGTATACCTTTGTATTTCGGAACACTGGGTGTTTTGTTTATAAAGATGATTTTGAGATATGTACTAATGATGATAATAATGGTCTTTATATTTTGAATATAAATAAATCTCAAACATATAATATGACAAACAAAAGGCTCAAATTAAGTAACACAGATGAAACTTATCTGTGGCATTGTCGTCTGGGACACATTAACAAGACTCGTATATCCACACTTTCGAAGAGTGGATACTTGGATGGATTTGATCCTAATTCATATGACGTTTTTGAATCTTGTTTATTAGGAGATATGTACTAATGATGATAATAATGGTCTTTATATTTTGAATATAAATAAATCTCAAACATATAATATGACAAACAAAAGGCTCAAATTAAGTAACACAGATGAAACTTATCTGTGGCATTGTCGTCTGGGACACATTAACAAGACTCGTATATCCACACTTTCGAAGAGTGGATACTTGGATGGATTTGATCCTAATTCATATGACGTTTTTGAATCTTGTTTATTAGGCAAAATGCCTAAAACGCCTTTTAGCGATAAGGGTGTACGTGCCACCGAACTGTTATCCCTCGTTCATAGTGACGTATGTGGGCCCATTTCTAGCCAAGCTAGTGGTGGATATAAATACTTCGTAAACTTTACGGATGATGCATCACGTTATGGTTATGTGTATCTTATGAGACACAAGTCGGAAACTTTTGAAAAATTCAAAGAGTTTCGACACGAAGTAGAAAAATAGACCGGTAAAAGTATTAAAACATTGCGGTCGGACCGTGGTGGAGAATACTTAAGCAATGAGTTTCTCGATTACCTGAAAGAGTATGATATTCTTTCACAGTGGACTCCTCCCGGAACACCTTAATTAAACGGTGTGTTGTGAATAGAGAAACCGAACCTTGTTTGACATGGTGAGGTCAATGATGAGTTGCACTGAGCTACCAATTTCCTTCTAGGGATACGCATTGAACAGTACAATACTTATTTTGAATAAGGTTCTGTCAAAGTCTGTTGGACATACTCCATATGAAATATGGACAGGAAAGAAATCCGGTTTCTCATTCTTGAAGATTTGGGGATGCTGGGCATACGTTAAACGTTTGGATGGTACCAAACTATAACCCAAATCGGATAAGTGCCTATTTATAGGTTATCCTAGGGAAACCAAATGATATTACTTCTACAACCCACAAGAGAACAAGGTATTTGTTGCTCTCCATGCGGTTTTCCTCAGAAAGGAATTCCTAAATGTAAGGGTAAGTGGGAGAAAAGTAGAACTCGATGAAAATCAGAGTGATACTGTTCCTGGCACCGATTCCCTCACGGAACACGAATAGTTCATCAGGGATGAGACTGTACCACAATGTTCTAATACATAAGAACCGCATAGATCGGAGAGAGTCAGAAAACAACCTGAGAGGTATGGGTTTCTGATCTCACCTTATGTGGATATCAATCTTATTGAGGAAGATGAACCGACCATGTATGAGGAAGCGATACAAGGTATCGACTCTGTTTTATGGCAAGATTCCATTAAGTCCGAAATGGATTCCATGTATACCAAGAAAGTTTGGACACTGGTTGATGCATCAGAAGGCGTTAAGCCGATTTTTTGTAAATGGGTCTTCAAGAAGAAGATAAACATGGATGGCAACATACAAATGTACAAAGCTATGCTTGTAGCGAAAAGGATATCGTCAACGACGTGGTTTCGATTACGACGAAACTTTTTCACATGTTGCCATGATTAAAATCCATTCGGATAATGCTTGCTATTGCAACATATTTCGATTATGAAATATGGCAGATGGACGTCAAAATCGGTTTCCTTAACGGAAACCTTTTGGAGGATGCTTACATTGATGAGCGGAAAATATATCATTATTTACCGCCCCTTTTACTTAATATTTTGTTTAGTTTCTCGGGTTTGATGAACGTTTTGATGTGTTTTAGTTTATTTTGCAGATAAAATAATATTGGGACACAATGAAATTATTTAGGATGAAATGTGGGTCAAATAAGGGCAAAAATTAGACTTGACATATTAATTTTGGAGATTGGAAACTTGAAAGGGCGTTTTTACGAAGTGCAGAGTTTTGGAAATTCCAGTTTTGCGCATCTGTCGTATTTTGGGCATAAATCTTTACTCCAATATCAGATTGAGCTGATTCAAGTTCCAGATTAAAGAAGACTCCAAGATCGACAACTGTCAAAGACAAAATAATTTTGAATTCTGAAGATTGCATACCTGAAATTGATGAACCATCCAGAAGTGTGTTGTGTGTAATTATTAAAGTCATTTTCAATCATTTTCAAAGAAAAAAATAAATTAATAATTAAATAATAAAAATTATCAAATCACTACCAAACATGATAAGCAATTAGTGGAGCAATTAATAATGGATTTGGTGGAGCAATTAGTGGAGCAATTAATAATGGATTTGGTGGATGATTAGATGGAGGCAAAATTTTGCCTATAAATACCAAGTCATTTCATTTGTAAATTCATACTTTCTTCTAAGGAATTCCTTAAGAATACTAAGAAGATTGTATCTTGTTTGTTTATTTACAGCTTTCAGTAATTAATTTCTGCTTTCGCACTTTCTTTTCTTTACTTTTCAGTTTTTACTTTCCGCAATTTACTTTTACGCACAATACTTTTTCTTTAATTTTCAGTTTTTACTTTTCAGTAATGAGGAGGTAACTCCCATTTGTTGGGGTAAAAGGTAAAACTTTTATTACTAATATTTAGATTAATCCCCCTTAATTATAATATATAAACTAGTTAAAACCTGACTTAACGAGGATACCGCCATATTGGTCGGTTGGTAATTATTTAAATTGGTTTTAACCTGACTAAACTGGATACCGCGTGATTGGTCGGTTGGTAAGTAATTATTAATTTGACTTAATATGGATACCGCCTATATGGCTGGTTGGTAATTATAATGCAAAGTTAATATATTATATTAAGGGAGATATCTAAAATAGAAGTAATAAAAGTGGATCATTTTACCTCAGCATTTTCTTTTATTGTACTTTTACTTTATTTACTTTTCAGCAATTTACTTTCAGCAATATATAATTACTAATTAATAGTTTTCGTCTACAGTATAGCAGCACAGAGAGGTGTTGCAGCCCCTCCCAATGCTGAATTTTTTCTAAGTCACTCACTACACTCCAAATAATTGGGTGAAAGATATCTCCCGAGAGTGCTATATAAGTGTTAAATTACATAAATTATGTAGAATTTCATAATTTTCTGGTAATCAAAAATCTTAAAATATAGGAACGCATAGTGGACATCCAGATAGAATCTCACGTTATGTGTTCTAGAACGCCACCTTTTACAACATCGAGTTTGGCACTCGTTGGAAGGCGACAAAGGCTACTTATCAATCGTCCAACTCCTTAGAGGAGGTCACTGTCCGAGGGAGCAGTCGAAGCTAACTTAAGATTGACAGGAGATGCAGTGTGAAGAGATGAGGAAATAGAAACTGGAGCACGATCAGGAAAATAGCCCACTTGTGGGCGCTTGGGGAGAGATCGCTTGCTTAGAATAGTCATGCATGATCGACCTCCACAGTTCCTCCTGGCTCGACAGATACAGCACCTATCTCAATCGATTGTCCTACATGATTTTTTAATATAAAAAACTTTTTTTTTATAAATAATAATTATTTTAATTTCTTTTTTAAAATTTTAAAAAAAATAAAATATTTGTAACATCCCCGATCTGGGAGATGTTACCGGCAAGAAATGCCCATACTATTCCCCTAATCCTCTGACTACTGACTTCTGCTATTCTTATCTCACATAAAAACATATGCAAGAGACCATTTCCCAACTCATTACTCATGAATGCATAACATTTTGCATACAACATACTATGTTTTAATACATAATACAACTTAGACAATAATGATTATAATGCAATTTATAAGAATCCCTTACTAAACAAGATATATATATATTACATGTCATTTCCTGACTCTAACTGAACTAGACTATGCTTCTAACTTGACCAGGTGGACTTCATACCCTAATGACTGCATCAATATCCGTCCTCCCAAGCTCGTCCTCCGATAGTACCTGTAACCACAGAAAACTGGGAGTTGGGGGGTTAGATCATTGTACGATCTAAGTGAGTGGACGAAAAACTGAAAAATTGATGTAAAAGCTTTCGGTTCTAAAACCAAAGTTACTGAAATAGCTTTATATGATGACTTTTTCGGAAAACTTCGTCTGAAATCTCTTTTGTAAAACTTATCTTTATGAAAACTATTTTTTTAGCTCTAGTTTCTGAAAACTATTTCAAAAATCTGGTTTCTGAAACTGATCTGAAAATCTGATAACTGTAAACTGATTTGTATATAAAAACCTTGACGTATGGGGGCATTATGTATCGTTGTCCCCCCATACGCCTATCTAGAACCAGAAGTGCAAATCCATGACTTTGGGGCGTTACGTATTGCCGCCCCCAAAGTATGCCACTACTGTCCCTAAAACTGGTGGTCTTGGGGTGTTACGTATCGTCATCCCCCAAGCCACTATACTAGAGACGGTACTGCTGATCAATGCCACAACCTGACCCTGAATCTAGGGTCTAAGTGCATTACGTATAGCCATCCCCCAGCCCTGAACTAGGATTTGGGGGCGTTACCTATCGCCGTCTCCTCAGTCCTCTACATGTGCATATGTTCTCTGTCCGCCAATTCCATGTCTGAATCAAGTTGCATACTGAGGTGGGTTTTTCCCCCATTCCCATGTCACTGCATGAATGATCCCGGATCAAGGTCGTCATACAAGTATAGAATGGACCGCAGTTATAGATAAACCACAGATCAAATACCATTTTTGTTTGCTCCCTATAGACTATTTAGATATAACTCCAGACTTAAATCCTCTCATGCATCAAACATACACTAAGTCTAAAGGTACAAGTGTAATCAAGGTAAACAAGACAATTGGACAATATACGATATAAATCAAACAACTTTGATAAAAATGAATAATGCATTTATTATTATTACAATAATCAGTTCCGTTTACAATACATGAATCTCTATGACATAAATCCCAATATACACATGTTGGACGAAGATACCAGAGCGGACATGCCACAGCTTGTTCGCGGTCTTGTTAGTAAGTATTATTTTAAACATCAATTTGTCTTTTTATTTTTTTAAATGAAGCATTTTACTATTGTGTTTTATTTTTTGCAGGGATGGTTCAACATTGACTTGACCACTCCAAATATGGTCAAGTATGTTAATCATTGCATCGACAAGGCATATTCAAACTACCATAAAACTCAAGCCCATTTTCGACGAGCGTAGTGCGGATAATGTCGCGGCCCATCAGCTACATTGCATCAGTAAGGAGAATTGGGGGTATTTGTGCTCAATGTGGGTTTCAGATGACTACTCCGTAAGTTTTAAATTTCCATAAGATTTCATTTTTTAATATTTTTTTTCAAATAAAATAGAGACTAACTTCTAGTTTTGTAGAAAATTTATGAGCGAAACAAGGTGAACCGACAAAATTTGTGACTCAACCATCTTGGAAGCTCGAATCCATTTTCTACGCATCTCGTGAAAGACTTCAAGGTAAGTGTATATATGTTACTTAACTATATTTTACCAATGTATAATTATTAATTAATAGTTTTCTTCTACAGTATAGCAGTACTGATAAGTGATATTTATATCACTATTTCCCACTCATTTAACTTAATATTTTGTATAGTTTCTTGAGTTTTATGAACGTTTTGATGTGTTTTATTGTTATTTTGCAGATAAATAAAGTTTGGACAAGCACTGGAGGCAATTTGGGGCAAAAACCGGACAAAAATGCGTCAACAGGGTTATTTTGGTCTTCTTCGCGTCGCGACTCTGGAGCACTGCGCGCCGCGACGCCCAGCGTGTGCCGGTTCTGCTAAAATGCGCCATGGTCAACGGGTCAACAATTTGAAAAGTTTGACTTTGCTAAAATGCGCCGTGCCACGTGTCACCATCACATCCGATCTGCTAACGTGCGCCGTGACACGTGTCAACATCATATGCTGCCGACACTCTGACATGACACGTGTCGCCTCGTCATCAGCATGTCATCGGTCAACGAGTCAACATTGCCACGTGTCATGCCACGTCATCAGACACGTCAGCAAGTCAACCGAGTCAACATGCCACGTCAGCCTCAGCGAATCAGAATTTGACACGTGTCGCCACGTGTCCCATCCATTGTGCCGACAGTTGTACAGTCAGCCGCCACGCCACGTCAGCGCCACGTCATCGCCACGTCATCGATGACGTCATCACAATAATTGAGAATTAGCCGCCTTGACACGTGTCAGTTGTACAGTCAGCCGCCTTGCCACGTGTCGCCGTCTCATTGTGCCACGTCGACAAACGAGCGTCGCGACGCGCAACGCCTTAGCGTCGCGACGCGCGAACAGTGACCAAACAGTGAATTTATTTTACTATAATAGAGGCCGAATTTTCAGTTTTCATTAGACCTTCTCTCTCACTTCTTCTATGTAATTAGGGAGTTTCTCTCTCTAGAATTTTCATTTTTTTTTTTACTTTTTACTTTTGTAATAATTTTAATTACGTTTT
>SKCR01026907.1:0-19384 GCA_019454045.1 Zanthoxylum bungeanum | reverse complement strand
ACTGGTTCATCAGGCTTTGGAACTCGTTGGTGTGTTCTGCAACGGAAGTTCCACTCCGAAGCTTTAGGTTCACCAAACGCCTCATGATTATGGCTTTATTCCGAGCTATTTTGGCCTGGAACATGTCTTCCAATTTTCTCCACATTTCATAAGCATCTATATCATGTGCTACGTGGTGGAAGACATTATGGCCAATCCACTGCCTAATCTGACACAGAGTTCTATTATTGAGTTTGTTCCACTAATAATCTTTAATAGATTCTGACGTGGCGCCACGTGGTCATCTTCAACCTTGGAACATCGTGTGCAGCATGTAGCGTGACTGGGTCTCACTCGTCGGTGCGTGTTGGCACGTGCGGCCTCCTCCGATCTCTGTTTGATCGCCGGAAAATACCACCGAGCTCGTCTCGACGTGAACTAGCTGATGGTACCCTCAAATTGAATTTTTGACAATTTTCGTTGGAACCGATTTTCCGAACCGAAGCTCTGTTTTTGAGTTTCGGGATCCCTCCGTGTAACCTTAGCTACTGATACCACTTGTTGTGATTCACTGATAACTTTAGAATATGTTTTGAGGAAAAACCGAATCAATTTATATTACTACAAGAATATATTTATAAGTTGTTACAAAACTTAACAAAAAAACCTCACACTCTCAATCTCTCTTTACATGGAGTTTATACTCAATTTGGGATGCTTTAAGCTCAAAATCGAGCTCAGTATTTATAGCCAAATATTGGCTCTGGTTTTCAACAAATGCATAGTGATTTCCACCAATTTCTCCTGATTTTGTGGATCCACCGAAAGTCACATTGGCTTCATTCTTCATGCAAAACAGCTTCATGCAAGCTGGACTCTACACCTAGAGGACAAATATGGAAATATATTAGGGATGATGTTTCCTAACATTGTATCAGATCTTAAATGCATGTATTCTAGTTAGATTACACAAAAATGCACGATCTAGCATGAGAATTGTAGAAAATGCTTTTGATTTTTATTTTTACAAAAATGATTTTCTTCCAACTTTGGGCCACAATATATCTCTGTACAAAATTGATAATGGCATGTTATAAGATGTTTTGAAAACTAGGACATGGGATCTTCAATTTGGTATATCATTTACTTCATTTGGATTAAAAATGAAAAAGATATAAACCCTAGAAGTTGGCTAGTCGAACCTGTTTTTACCCAGAAAAACACTCCCAGATTGACAAAACGACATGTCCTCCGATCATTAGAAAAGAGTACGACATGTCATCCGCTTATTGTATGACAAATCGTATGCTTAATGCCTACAGAGACGACATGTCGTCCGTGTAACTATAAACCGACAAGTCGGTGGACTATATACCTCAAAATCGACATGTCGTACGGTAACAGAACTCACAGATGACATGTCATCTGCGCGTGTGACTTGGCTGACCGATGCCGGTGTTGGACAATTATGACCCATAGCATCGCTATTTGTACAAAACATGGTGTTGTTGTACAAATTAACTATGTGACAAAGGAAATTGCTCTTTTATCATTAGTAATGGATTACCGATATATATAAATGATAAAAGTCCATATGATTAGTACCAGATTAATAATATATGAGACAATATTAATCCACGTAAAGTTTAATCATTAAATATCCCTAGTCATAATATTATCGAGACTGGACATCGATAATGCGGAATAGACTAGTATTACACTTGTGCGTGTTGGAAGAGTAACGACATAGTTCTCATATATTGACAAAGGAATATGCTCTTTATCATTAGTAATTGGATTACCGATATATTAAATGATTAAAAGTCCATATGATTAGTACCAGATTAATAATATATGAGACAATATTAATCCACGTAAAGTTTAATCATTAAATATCCCTAGTCATAATATTATCGATGACTGACTAGACATCGATAATGCAAGGGACAAGTATACTTAGTATTACACTTGTGCTGTTATGGAAGAGTAACGACATAGTTCTCATATATTTGGGTATTGGATACTCATGCAATTGTAATAGGAGGTTCTGTTTACCGATGGTACGGAAACAGCTTCGCTCTGGATAGACCCCTCTGTTAGTGTTCCTAGAACATGCCAAGGATCTAATAAGCAAGAAAAGGTGTTCATAAATTCATTATAAGTTGCGGAATTACTTACATTGAATGGATTGAGCTTTAAAATTTTGAGAAGAAGAACTCCAAGATCCTTCTTTGTTGATGATTCCAACTCTTGAGTGTAGTTTCCCTATCACCTTAGTTGATTTCTCCAAGTGCTAGCTTTGTTGATTTTGCAACAAAATCAAAGAGAGGGGGAAGCCTAGTTCACGCCAATGGTGAGAGTATTAGGGTTTTTCATTTTCAAAAATGTGTTACAAGTGTGAAGTGAAGAGAGAGAAGGATTTTTGGTTTGTTAAAGGGTTTTACCCTTTTACCTAAAACCTGTAGTTGGGGTAATTTGGTTTCACCTAAACCAAGTGGTTGGAAAGCAAGTGTTTTGGCATAAATGCCAACCACTTTCCAACCACCACTTCACATGTGTGACATGTGTGAAGTGGGCCCCACCATTTTGAATTCAAAACTCAAAATGTCTCTACGAACATTTACCGCGGCTCGGTTCCGTTTAATCCGATTAAACAAATTTTCGTCGCTAAATAATTAAATCTAATTTAATTAAATAACGATGCCTCGCAAATATATTACGAACGTCGTTTACGAATTAATTCTAAATTAATTCGTTCGTTCGTATTAAAGTCTGACTTTAATTTCGTAACGAAATCCAATTCATATTAATATATCCGATATATTAACTTTAGCCCATACGAATAAATTAAATAGAAAAATCAAATTTAACTATTAAATTTATCTTACCGATTAATTCCAAATTAATCGCGTTCTCTCTTTTCGCGAACACATTTAATCCCAGATTAAATAATACCTCAATTAATCCCAGATTAATTTCTCCATTTAATTAATCCCAGATTAATTCTCTCTCTTAATTAATCCCAGATTAATTCTAATTTAAATCAACTGTCATCGGTGAATCTTTGGGAAGCGACCCAAGAGATCCCTGGATATGTTGGCAGTAAATACGGTCATCGGATTATCCGAATACGTGCGTACCTCGTACCACGTGCTTACCGATTTACAAGACATGGTTGGCTTCTAGCAAAAGCACCGTGCCTACCCAATTCTCCAGAAATATTCTTACTGGAATATATAATCTATGTCAGGCGTAGTATATACGTAGTATTGCGTATTGCGATCCAGTATCGGATGTCACGTGCTAGGCTGGGGCTGGATTGTGTCTGCCCCGTACGAAGCACATATCAGATGTCTGGTAACTAGTCTCTATATCGGATACATGACCTAGTCATATCATCCCAATGACTGCAGTACTTAAGAGCACTAGTTCCGTATCCTACGTGACATCATCTCCACTATGACTGGAGTGATACTTCCGTCTTGACATCACACCCAATACACTACGATTCTCAATATACCCAGCAGAGGCGTACACAGAACCGGTTAAAGCCCTGGACGACCAAAACCAAAGCATATTGATTGTCGCAAGTATTAGCGGTGCAAGTCTCAGGTTAAGACCAAATACACCTACCCTGATATCGGACTTCCATAGACACATAGTCATACTACCAATGGAATTCTGAGGGGTCTATCCAGAGTGAAGCTGTTTCCGCACCATCGGTAAACACAACCTCCTATCACACTTGCATAAGTATCCAATACTTAAATATATGAGAACTATGCCGTTGTGCTCCCACAAGCGCACAAGTGCAATACTAGTCTATTCCGCATTATCGATGTCCAGTCTCGATAATACTACGACTAGGGATATTTAATGATTAATCCTTCGAGGACTGATACTGTCTCATATCATCTCAATCCAGGAACTAATCATAGGGACCTCCTATCATTTATACATCTAGGTGATCCAATCACAAATGATAAGAGCGCAATCTCCTTGTCACATAGTTAATTTGTACAACAACACCATGATCTGTACAAATAGTGACGCTATGGGTCATAACTGTCCAAAATCTCCCACTTGGCCTATAGCCAGTCACTCGAGTGTCTTACACCCGAACTATGTACGGTTCACTCAAACTGCTGAGGAAAGGCTTTCGTCAACGGATTTGTATGATTATCGTCTGATGCAATTTATACGATCATCACATCGTCACGATGTATGATCCGAACGAATCAGATGAATAGTCGAAGTATTTATCTGGATCGTTGATGAGACCATTAATTCTTTAGCTGTGCTGACGCCTAGCTCAGCTGCTGCTGTAGAACTATATCTAATCTAATTAGATTTATCATCGACCCAAATGGCTTCTATTGCTGCCTCAGCCGCAGCAATAAACCGTATTTGTTGTTTATTCGGTAACAATATCTTGCTTGGAAGATTTCCAGCTCACTGTTCCATTATTCAAACTGTATAGTACCGTTGTTTTTATCGGTTAGGAAACTTCAGCAGTGATCCCAGTCACTTCAAGTTCTATTCTCCATAGTTTAAGATATCATCCTTAGTTCTCTAAGATACTAACGGATGTTCTTAATATCAATCCAGTGACTATCACTTGGATTGACCTGTTTGTGACTCCATATGCTCAAAGCGTATGAGACACCAGGTCACGTACATTTTTCAATGTACGAGTTCTCGGAGAGTGTTAACAACTTTAAATCTATCCCAATAGATCTTTATTCCTAGAATAAAGGTTGTTTCTCCCAAGAATTCTACGGAGAATTTTTCATGAAAGCCAAGCTTTCACCGATTGTTATATGGGAATATCATTTCCAAGAAATGACATATCATCATTATTTAGGACAGTCACTTTCAGTGCGCTCCCACTAACCTCCTTATATACACAAGAATCATATTCGTTTTGAATCAAATCATACACCATTATGATTACATCAAAACGATAGTTCCAAGAACCCAATGCTTACTTCTATCCATACATGGATCGAATAACCTGCAAATCTTATTTGCTAGTTTTGGTACGAAAAAACCGTCAGGATGTTATAAACATCCTCCAAAAAGGTTTCCATTTAAGGAAAATGATTTTGACGTTCAGCTGCCATATTTCATGAATGAAACATGCAGCATCAGCAAGCATTATCCAAATGGATTTATCCATGGCAACAGGTAAAAGGTTTCATTATCATCAACACAATATTGATAACGATACCTTTCCACTACAAGCCTAGCTTAGTACGTTGGTATGCTGCCATCCATGTATGTCTTCCTTGAAGACTTATATAGTACCAATAGGCACAATGCCTTGCGGTACAACAACTAGTGTTCAAACATAGTTGATATACATGGAATCCATTTCGGACTCATGGCACTTTGCCATAATAGGGAGTCGATACCTTGTATCACTTCCTCATACGTAGTCAGTTGGTATTTCTCAAAAGATTGACATCTTTTTGAGGTGAGATCAGAAACCCATACCCAGGTTGTTTTCTGACTCTCTCCGACTTACGCGGTTCTTGTGTATTCGAAGATTACTGGTTCAGTTTCATCCTTGATGAACTGTTTGTGTTCCATTAAGGACTTGGTGCCTTGAACATAGTATACTCTGATTTTTCATCGAGTTTTACTATCCTCCCACTTACCACTGCATATCGGTATTCCTCTTAGGAAAACCGCATGGTGAGCAACAATTACATTGTTCTCAAGTGAGTTGTATAAGTAATATACTTTGTTTCCCTAGGATAACCTACAATTGGCACTTATCCAATTGGGTTCTAGTTTGGTATCATCCAAACATATGCCCAGCATCCAAAATCTTCAGGAGTGAGAAAACCTAGTTTCTTTCCTGTTCATATCTAATATGAAATCTGTCAAACAGATTTTCATGGAACCTTATTCAAAATAAGTATTGCACTGTTAAATGCTTATCCTTTGAAGGAAAATGGTAGCTCAGAGCGACTCATGATTAACCTTATCATGTCCAACAAAATTTGGTTTCTCCGTTCGGACACACCGTCAAATTGACGTGTTCCGGGAGGAGTCCTTATTGAAAGAATACTATACTCTTTCAAGTATTTGAGAAACTTATTGCTTAAGTATTTTCATCATGGTCAAACCGTGATGTTTTAATACTTTATCCGATCTGTTCGTCTATTTCGTGTCGAAACTCAAAAGTTTCCGATTTGTGTTCTTCAAAGAAACACAACCATAACGCGATGCCACATCCGTAAAGGTCACGAAATATTCATATCCACCTCTAGCCTAGCTAGACATGGGCCCACTTACGTCACTATGAACAAGGGCTAATAGATCGGTGGAACTTACACTTTTACCAAGTAAAGGTGTTTTAGGTACTTTACCTAATAAACTAGATTCGTAGACATCATTTGAATGGAATCAAATCCGTCCTAGTATCCACTCTTCAAAAGTGTGGATATACGAGTCTTGTTTAATGTGTCCCAGACAACACTGCCACAAATAAGTCTCATCTGATCAAATCAGTTTGAGCTACTTGTTTGTCATGTTATATGTTTGAGATTTATTATATTCAAAATATAAATACTGTTATTCACATCTAATGTGTTTATCTCAACATCATCTTTATAATTAAAACACTTTAGTGTTCTAGAATATAAAGGTATACTCGCAACGAGTTATACTCGATATAGAGATAATATTTCTAGTCAAACTAGTTACATTATAACAGTTTCCTAATTTAAGTACACACCCAAATGGTAGTTCCTAAACTTAGGTATCTACGGTTGAAACAGCGACTTTCGTCCCGTTTCCATTCGCAGATTAATCTCAATTGAAGTCAGTATCCTGCTCATAGCAGATTCTGCACACAATGCATATTTATGTATCACACTAAGTATCTAAAATCCAATTTTAATACTAGTAGTGAACATATTTATGACAAACATATTTGAAGTCAGAACCTTGTCTGTCTTCTATTCCTTCATGTCTGCTTTGTCCATACGGCAGTCATGCTTCAATGACCCCGTTTGCCACAAGTTAGGCAGACATCTTGGGATATGTCTTTTATCTTCCTAGAAGATTATAATGATTTTGCCTTTGCCCTTTTCATATTCCAGAAGTCTTTGGCCAAGCCTTGGCCTTCTAGAATATCGAAGTAGGGTGCGCCTTGCGCTTCTTGCCTTATTGCAAACTTTGACTTTGGTCTCCTTGAGAATAGTCATTAACTCTCCAAGAGTTGTTTATTGCAATTCAATACTTCTAAGATCTAAGAATAGATCTATGAAGATCCTTCAATTTCTTATCATACTTTAAGGATCTAATCCTTACTTCTGATTAAGAAATTAAGGAGTCATTATGGCAAGCATAATGGATTAAGCATTAAAGTTATCATCACATGAATCTTCCAAAGATCATGCTCTACTATTTGCTTAACTCCGGGCTTAGGCCTAAGATGTTATTTTATCAAATAAAGTAACTTCTTAGTTTCAGGACTATCCTGAAATTTATTCCCAATTTGAAAATTAAAGTCGTCTAAACACATTTTCTCTAGGATAATGTTTCAAACACTAATCTTTCAATTTAATCTTGATTCTAATAGTCCAACTATTTAATCAACGATTTCAGGTACAATCTAATGTAATGATTACTATAGTCTAACTATATAACTTATTACAATTTTATTGGTTAAAATCAAATATATATTGATTACTATAATCCAATTATATAATCATTATAAATGATTGGTAAAATCCAAATATATTGATTACTATAATCCAATTATATAATCAACTATAATTGAAGGGTAAAATTCAAATATATATTGATTACTATAATCCAATTATATAATCAACTATAAATGAAGTAGTTTGAATACAGTCTAACTGTTAAATTAAAACAACTATTAAATATTAGTCCAACTAAATTAATTTATTTGACGAATGATATTTGATTGAGCGCGTTATGGCAAGTATCTAAACGAATATTGCAAATTTAATTCTTGCCTCCCACTATTTTTCGGCGAGCCTCTAACCCTCTGTTGAGTACTCGGGAAACCTAGTTTCCTAGTGGGCTAGGATCCCGTTAAATAACACACAATCTTGACTTTGGCCAACAAATTGTATGATACTTAACTAGGTAGATCTCTAAGATCAATTGGATCCCATCCAATTCCTAGATCCAGTAGGTGGACATCCAAGTCCGAAACATATATTATATATGCCAATATATCAAATATATACCTAACCTTTTCCTCTGAATCAACTAAGCCTTGGCTTTGGCACAACAAACTTAATGATCCCAGTTAAGCGAAACCATTGACATGGAAAGCTTCGTAATCAATGTCGATGGACAAGAAGTGATCTTGACTTTGGCCAACAAATCACGACTTGGACAAGACACCGATATGGAACAAAACTCTCATGATTCAAACACATCCGCAATTGACAAAGGTCTTGACTTTGGCCAACAAACCAATGCCAACTTTGGATCTTGAGTAAGAATCACTCAACGGAAGGAAAAACGCTTAATATGTTTTGAGGGTTTTTCGCGTGCAAATTGGCAACCAATTTATTATCTTTGTTAAGGTCTCATCATCATACACCCTTAAACATGCATTCTAAATACATAATAAAGCGCGTATAAATAAATAAATTAATAATGATATACGGATGGATATGTCACAATTGTTCCTAGAACAAATCACTCCATTTCCTCTCCCCGGCTAGAACTATTCTAACTTCTACCCAATTACAAAAATACAATAAAGAAACCTCATTTACATTGAGAGGGAATAGGGGAATATGTGAGAAGAGAATACAATGAGAGAGGAGATAAAAGGCTGGACACGTAGGTCCAATTTAATAAATTCTAAACTTATTACAACAATTTCCAAAACTGCCATTGCCCTTCTAATATCCATCCGATATACATTATTCATACAACACATTCATGTAATCATACAAATCATGTTATTCAATCAATTTAATCCAATTATTAATCTTTGAATTAATGACCATCCAATGTTCAAACAACGATTTGATTTGCACGAGTCCAACTCGTTTAAGAATAAATACTAAAGTACGTATTCTTGAATTATATCGAACTACAACTTTAAATCCAATTTATTTGTATTCAATACTAATTCCAAATTAATTCCAAATTAAATATTTACACTTACTTATAAGCCTTAAAGACTTGGATTCCAAATCCAATCTTAATGGGTCTCAAAGGCCCAATAACATCCAATGTCATTTCAATTAAAGTCCAATGGGCTTTTAATTGATTCTTAAGGCATGGGCTTTGGCCATAAATGCCAAGGCCCAATAGGAATCACCCTATTGCCAACAAATCAATTTAGGTCCATTAGGCCCAATTAAATTCTTTAAAGGGCCAAGTGATGTATTTGGACTTTATGGAATTGGTTTTGGGCCCAATTGGATCCAATCCAAAAGTCCAAAACCAAACTTAGTTAAAACCAAGCCTATTAAGCCCAAATACACACTTTTAGCCCAATTCATAATTAAAGGCTTATTAACATAATTATAATATTCCAAATATCACAATTATTTTAATTAAAGTGTATTAGCCATGATTAATTAATTAAACTCAATATTTCCAAAATACCAATTAACTTAATTAATCATGCTTAATCCATCAATTCATGCTCAACACAAATTGAAGCCAAAAACATCATTTCATGCTCAACACAAATTGAATCCTAAATTCATCATTTCATGCTCAACATGCTCTTTGATTTTAACATAAACTTTATTGACTTTGATTCTAATCCAATCAAACCAACAATCAACATTTAAACATGCATTTAAAACATCATTTCATGTTACAAAAATCAAAAAATTGCAGTCCACTGCCTAGTCATATTCGGCCATGCTAAGATTTTTAATTTTTGATCCAATCAATTTATTTCAAATCTAATCATGCACAACTCTAAGTTAACATAATCTAAGCATGCTCAAATCATCAATTTGAAGAAATCATACTCAAAACACAAAAGCCCCAAATTTTAGTCTCATGAACCCTAAAATTTTCATGCTTAAAATTGGCTCTTGATACCATTGTTAGTGTTCCTAGAACATGCCAAGGATCTAATAATCAAGAAAAGGTGTTCATAAATTCATTATAAGTTGCAGAATTACTTACATTGAATGAATTGAGCTTTAAAATTTTGAGAAGAAGAACTCCAAGATTCTTCATTTGTTGATGATTCCAACTCTTGAGTAAGTTTCCCTATCACCTTAGTTGATTTCTCCAAGTGCTAGCTTTGTTGATTTTGCAACAAAATCAAAGAGAGAGGGAAGCCTAGTTCACGCCCATGGTGAGAGTATTAGGGTTTTTCATTTTCAAAAATGTGTTACAAGTGTGAAGTGAAGAGAGAGAGAAGGCTTTTTGGTTTTGTTAAAGGGTTTTACCCTTTTACCCAAAAACCATGTAGTTGGGGTAATTTGGTTTCACCTAAACCAAGTGGTTGGAAAGTAAGTGGTTTGGCATAAATGCCAACCACTTTCCAACCACCACTTCACATGTGTGACATGTGTGAAGTGGGCCCCACCATTTTGAATTCAAAACTCAAAATGTCTCTACGAACATTTACCGCGGCTCGGTTCCGTTTAATCCGATTAAACAAATTTTCATCGCTAAATAATTAAATCTAATTAATTAAATAACGATGCCTCGCAAATATATTACGAACGTCGTTTACGAATTAATTCTAAATTAATTCGTTCGTTCGTATTAAATTCTGACTTTAATTTCGTAACGAAATCCAATTCATATTAATATATCCGATATATTAACTTTAGACCATACGAATAAATTAAATAGAAAAATCAAATTTAACTATTAAATTTATTCTACCGATTAATTCCAAATTAATCGCGTTCTCTCTTTCCGAACACATTTAATCCCAGATTAAATAATACCTCAATTAATCCCAGATTAATTTTCTCATTTTAATTAATCCCAGATTAATTTTCTCTCTTAATTAATCCCAGATTAATTCTAATTTAAATCAACTGTCATCGGTGAATCTTTGGGAAGCGACCCAAGAGATCCGTGGATATGTTGGCAGTAAATACGGTCATCGGATTATCCGAATACGTGCGTACCTCGTACCACTGACCGGGTAAACACACACGTATAACGCAAGAAGCGCACGTATCGTTCAAGTAGTATAAAAATATCGATCCCACGAGGACTTAATTCCTATGTTGTTATTAATTGTTGAATCTATTTATTTACAGATATCTAATTAAATGAAGAGAGAAGAGAATGATTGTTTGGTTGTTGAAAGTGGGTTTTACAAAATAAATAATAAATAAAAAGACAAAAGAAAATACTAAGGAAAATAACAAAAGACACAAAGATCTAGGTTGTGATTTCTTTTAATATTATTTTAAAGATGAAGTGGTTATCTTATAATTGGGTAAAATATTGATTTATTAACCTGGAACACTAAATTATGTAAAAGCCTCTTCCGATGGTCAATTACAAATATCCAATTTAACTTAATTAAACCATATGTCTATGTCAATCAAATTAACTGGATTCATTAATATTAAGTTCCAATTATGGCTACCCCCGCCCACAGGTATATTCCTATCCTGTAAGGAAATCTATTAAAGGGTTATCTATCCTCAAAGAAGATCGTGTGAGTTATTGAGTCTAAGGTTTTAAACCTAAAATCCCTATGTCTAGTTCATTTTAAGTTTACCTTATCAATTTTATTAGTGGCCAGTTAATAAAAAGCATTAAGATTAAGACTCAATAAATAAATCTTTATATTACCCAAATATAATTTAACCCTTATAAAACCGGTGATATTAAAAGTCATCACAACCTCAGAAAACTAACACATAACTAGGACTAGTAAATACATAAAAGTAAAAGACATAAAGTAAAAAAGCTGAAAAATAAATTACAATAAAATAAAATGCTAAGGTAAAAGGAATTACTTTTACTACTACTAATTTAGATATCTCCATAAAAAATATATAAACTTGTGTTAAATTTACCAACCGACCAGTCTGGCGGTATCTGATTAGTTAGGTTTAAACCAGATAAAATTAAATTACCAACCGACCAATTATAGCGGTATCCCTTATTAAGTCAATATTTTAAATAGTTAATATATTATTTTTAAGGGAGATTAATCTAAATAGCAATAGTAAAATAATTTACCTTTCACCCTAGCTGTGAAAAAGTTACTTCAACATGGTGAATAGTAAAAACTGTAAAAAGTAAAAAGTAAAATTAAATTACTATTATTACAAAAGTAATTAAAATAAATTAAAACTAAAATATAAAATAAAAAATAAATATTTTTTAGAGAGAGAAAACTCTCTCTTCATCAAAGAGATGAGAGAGAGAAAGGCACACTGAATTATGAAAATTCGCGCGGTATTTATAGGAATTTGCTCCAGCGTCGCGACGCCAAAATTGCACTAGCGTCGCGACGCTGTGGTACAGTGAAAACGTGGCATGCTGAGAGGGCGACACGTGGCAAGGCGGCTAGACACAATTATTGTGATGACATCATTGATGACGTGGCGATGACGTGGCGAAGACGTGTGTTCCAATTGTCGGCACAAAGGATTGTGACACGTGGCGACACGTGTCATGCTGTGATTGGCTGAGGCTGACGTGGCAAGTTGACTCGGTTGACTTGCTGACGTGGCTGATGATGTGGCACGACACGTGGCAAGGTTGACTTGTTGACGTGATGTGGCTGATGACGAGGCGACACGTGTCAAGTCTGAGTGTCGGCAGCATATGATGTTGACACGTGTCAAGCGCACGTTAGCAGATCGGATGTGATGGTGACACGTGGCACGGCGCATTTTAGCAAAGTCAAACTTTTCAAATTGTTGACCCGTTGTTGACCATGGCGCATGTTAGCAGATTCGGCTCACGCGGGCGTCGCGACTCGCAGTGCTCCAGCGTCGCGACTCGCAGAAGACCAAAATAACCCTGTTGACGCATTTTTGTCCGGTTTTGCCCCAAATTGCCTCCAGTGCTGTCCAAACTTTATTTATCTGCAAAATAACAATAAAACACATCAAAACGTTCATAAAACTCAAGAACTACACAAAATATTAAGTTAAATGAGTGGGAAATAGTGATATAAATGTCACTCATCACACCCCCAAACCTAACATTTTGCTAGTCCTCGAGCAAAATACAAAAAAAATACATAACAAAATTTAACTAAGCCATTTTCGTAGGGATCACGGTGCATTTAGCATATGCAACAAGCCTTTAAACCCCTAGGTGTCCCTAGTGGACGAGTGTAGTCTCGTGAGGGTTACAGCAATGATACCCACAAACATTTTACAAAAGTAAAAAGTGTAGTAAAACTAATGCACACAAAAGCAAAAAGACAAGCGAAAAGAGAATAAAGAAAGATAGTGACTAATCAGGTGAAAATTCTACTCCAAGTTATTAGTTGTTTTGTTTCTTTCTAAATACTAAATAAGTAAATTCTCCGATTATTTTTACCATTCTCATATACACAACCAACAAAATATTAATCAACTCATTTTTGCCCACAACAGTCATAAGTGCAGTTGATAAGAGAGTAATATTTTTGTCCTAAAGTTCTATCAGATTTCACACCTTTTGTAGCAATGAATAATTTTCTGATTTTTCTGATTTTTTTTTCTTTGATTTTTTCTCTATTTTATTTTTATAAAATACCTTCCGTCTATGTAGCGAGCTTGGGTCGGTGGCTCCCAAACCAGTTGGCTTTAGGGCACCAGGTGTTAAGACACCCCTACGAACATAATTACTCAGACTTCAGATATATATATATATTTTGCAGCATCTTCGATCCATGTAACGAGCTTTGGGCAATGACTCCCAAACCAGTTGGTTTTAGGGCACTAGGTATTAAAATACCCTTACAGACTTAATAACTCGGATCTCAGACGTTTTTTTTTTTTTTTTTTTTTTTTTTACTCCATCACTATTTAGAGATGCTTCCTCCAATTACACTATAGCACGGAATATTACAAACTTTTCAATTTTAGCTCATGTCCGTATGTTTCCATGTAAGTTCATAATACCTGTCAACTGAACATATTTAGATTCATTTTAGTCAGATTATGGAGAATTCACAAATTAAATAATTTAAAAGGAAATAAAAAAAAATTAACTTATTTTGAAATAAATGGTTTGAGATACGTATCAGGAGTGAGAACTCCTTACTCAGCTACCTCTACCAATTTCACCTTTTAGTCAAAACATAAAAATGCAAAATATTTTTGTAATTTTTGAAAATTTTTTCAAAATTTTTTTTTTGTATTTTTTCGAAAAATTTTGGACTAAAAATAAAAAACAACATACAAACTAAAAACAAGGTACTAATCAACTAAATTCCTCCCCCAAACCTAAATGAGACATTGTCCCCAATGTCTTAAACAGTAAAAGGAGAGTTAGAAGGTTGTACCTGGTTAGCTGAAATCTAAAGGAAATTAAAGGTTAAGGTCCAGATTAATTCGACGCCTCTTACCACGATCGTCATCAGACCAATTTATTTTTGATAGGATAGGGTCAACTTGTGGTTCATAGGCTATAAGTTGGTCTATCAGATCCGGAGCAAGTCTGGCAGTAAAGAGGAGGTCTTTCATAGGTTTTGACACGAACCATTTCTCCGAGCATCATCAAGAAACACACAAAGAAAATCATAAAATCCATCAACGTTGAGTAGTCCAATTGGTTTCTGGGTATGTTCAGGTTCGCCCAAGATAGAACTATAAAAATTTCCTCCAATGTACCCAATCCCACCTGGCAAAGCAATAAAAGTAGTATAAAATATCGATCCCACGAGGACTTAATTCCTACTGTTGTTATTAATTGTTGAATCTATTTAATTACAAATATCTAATTATAGGGAGAAGAGAATGATTGTTTGATTGGTTGAAAGTGGTTATAAATAAATAATAAAAAGATAAAGAAATACTAAGGAAAATAACAAAATACACAAAGATCTAGGTTGTGATTTCTTTTAATATCATTTTAAAGATGAAGTGGTTATCTTAAAGTTGGTAATATATTGATTATTAACCTGGAATACTAAATTATGTGTAAGCCTCTGTCGATGGTCAGACACAAATACCCAGTTTAACCCAATTGAACCATATGTCTATGTCAACCAAATTATCTGGATTCATTAAATTTAAGTTCCAATTATGCTCCCCCGCCCGACAGGTATATTCCTATCCTGTAAGGAAATCTATTAAAGGGTTATCTATCCTCAAGGAAGATCGTGGGCTATTAAGTCTAAGGCTAAAACTTAAAATCCCTATGTCTAGTTCATTTTAGATTTACCATATCAATCTTATTGGTGATCAGACAACAAGAAGCATTAAGCTTAAGACTTAATAAATAAACCTTTAAATTACCAACTATAAAATAATCCCTTATAAACCGGTGATATTAAAAGTCATTACAACCCCTAATTAATTAACACATAACTAGGACTATAAAATAAAATACATAAAATAAAAATACTGAAAAGTAAAATAAAATAAAATAAAATACTAAGGTAAAAGGAATTACTTTTACTACTACTAATTTAGATATCTCCCATAAAATAATATATAAACTTGTGTTAAATTTACCAACCGACCAGTCTGGCGGTATCCTGATTAAGTCAAATTAAGTCCAACCAGCCATTAAGGCGGAACCAAAAATAAATTTACCAACCGACCAGTCTGGCGGTATCCTTGATTAGTCAGGTTTAAAACAGATTAAAATTAAATTACCAACCGACCAATATAGCGGTATCCTTATTAAGTCAATATTTTAAATAGTTAATATATTATTTTTACGGGAGATTAATCTAAATAGCAATAGTAGAAGAATTACCTTTCACCCTAGCTGAGGAAATTATTTCAACATGGTGAATAGTAAAAACTGTAAAAAGTAAAAAGTAAAAATTAAATTACTATTATTACAAAAAGTAATTAAAATAAATTACAAACTAAAAATAAAAAAACTAAAAATTCTAGAGAGAGAAAATCTCTCTAGAGAGAGAAATCAAGAGAGAGAAAGGTGTACTTAAAAACTGAAATTCGCGGCCTATTTATAGCAAAACAAATTTTACTGTTTGGTCACTGTGCTCGCGTCGCGACGCTCAAATGTCGACGTGGCACAATGAGACGGCGACACGTAGCAAGGCGGCTGACTGTACAACTGACACGTGTCAAGGCGGCTAATTCTCAATTATTGTGATGACGTCATGCTGACGTCATGCTGACGCGACGACGACGTGGCGATGACGTGGCGACACGTGGCGCTGACGTGGCGTGGCGGCTGACTGTACAACTGTCGGCACAATGGGATTGCGACACGTGGCGACACGTGTCAAGTTCTGATTGGCTGAGGCTGACGTGGCAAGTTGACTCGGTTGACTTGCTGACGTGGCTGATGACGTGGCATGACACGTGGCAATGTTGACTCGTTGACCGATGACATGGCTGATGACGAGGCGACACGTGTCAAGTCTGAGTGTCGGCAGCATATGATGATGACACGTGGCACGGCGCACGTTAGCTGATTGGATTTGATGGTGACACGTGGCACAGCGCATTTTAGCAAAGTCAAACTTTTCAAATTGTTGACCCGTTGACCATGGCGCATTTTAGCAGAACCGGCGCACGCTGGGCGTCGCGGCGCGCAGTGTTCCTGAGTCGCGACGCGCAGAAGACGGAAATATCCCTGTTGACGCATTTTTGTCCGGTTTTGCCCCAAATTGCCTCCAGTGCTGTCCAAACTTTATTTATCTGCAAAATAACAATAAAACACATCAAAACGTTCATAAAACTCAAGAAACTATACAAAATATTAAGTTAAATGAGTGGGAAATAGTGATATAAATGTCACTCATCACACCCCCAAACCTAACATTTTGCTAGTCCTCGAGCAAAATACAAAATAAAATAACATAACAAAATTTAACTAAGCCATTTTTCGTAGGGATCACGGTTGCATTTAGCATATGCAACAAGCCTTTAACCCCTAGGTGTCCCTAGTGGACGAGTGTAGTCTCGTGAGGGTTTACAGCAATGATACCCACAACATTTTACAAAAGTAAAAAGTGTAGTAAAACTAATGCACACAAAAGCAAAAAGACAAGCGAAAAGAGAATAAAGAAAGATAGTGACTAATCAGGTGAAAATTCTACTCCAAGTTATTAGTTGTTTTGTTTCTTTCTAAATTACTAAATAAGTAAATTCTCCGATTATTTTTACCATTCTTCATATACACAACCAACAAAATATTAATCAACTCATTTTTTGCCCACAACAGTCATAAGTGCAGTTGATAAGAGAGTAATATTTTTGTCCTAAAGTTCTATCAGATTTCACACCTTTTTGTAGCAATGGAATAATTTTTTTTTTTTTTTTTTTTTTTTACTCCATCACTATTTAGAGATGCTTCCTCCAATTACACTATAGCACGGAATATTACAAACTTTTCAATTTTAGCTCATGTCCGTATGTTTCCATGTAAGTTCATAATACCTGTCAACTGAACATATGAAGATTCATTTTAGTCAGATTTATGGAGAATTCACAAATTAAATAATTTAAAAGGAAATAAACAAAAATTAACTTATTTTGAAATAAATGGTTTGAGATACGTATCAGGAGTGAGAACTCCTTACTCAGCTACCTCTTACCAATTTCACCTTTTTAGTCAAAACATAAAAATGCAAAATATTTTTGTAATTTTTGAAAATTTTTCAATTTTTTTGTATTTTTCGAAAAATTTTGGACTAAAAATAAAAACAACATACAAACTAAAAACAAGGTACTAATCAACTAAATTCCTCCCCCAAACCTAAATGAGACATTGTCCCCAATGTCTTAAACAGTAAAAGGAGAGTTAGAAGGTTGTACCTGGTTAGCTGAAATCTAAAGGAAATTAAAGGTTAAGGTCCAGATTAATTCGACGCCTCTTACCACGATCGTCCTCAGACCAAACTGAGCCACCAAACCGAGAAGCCGTGAACCACCACCGAGCCACCAAAACCCAAGATCCACCAGCCGAGACACCACTAGTCGCAAACCTCACCCTTGCCGAGCCATGAACCACCAAGCCGAAACTACCCAGATCTCACCATTTTCTCTCAAATCTCCACCACCACCGAAACCGCAAGAGTCTTCACCAACCAAGGTCCAGCCGCCACAAGTCGAGATCCACACCGTGAGCAACCACCGCGAGCCACCCTTGCCTTGACTCAACCGCGAGCCAACGAATCAAATCGGCCTTCCATCGAACCAAACAGCAGCCGAAACTGGAAGTCATCACCTGCGACTAAACTGAGACAAACCAGCCCATTGCCGAGCCAATTGCCACTGTCTTCCGAATATTAGCCACCACCGTCGCAAACCGGAACCAAGCCATCCTTGCCGAGAACCTCCTTCACCATCACTGCCAACCAAATACACTGCCGAGAGTATCACTGCCAAATCAGAATTTGAAAATACGGTAATGATTTGATTAAAAAATTGATTTGGTAATTGGGTAAATTGAAAAAATTGAATTGTGAATTGGTTGACTGTGGATTGGATTACGAAGTGTTGGATGATTGAAATTGATTCGTAGTAATTGGGGGCGAAGAAATTGAGTTTGATATTTGGAGTTTGGTTGTGGCATTTGATAGATTTAGGTTGTGTTGGATAATCAAAAATTCAGGGGAGATTCTGTCGAATTTTCTGAAAAATACCAAAGTTGGGATTTGATTGGTGATAATTTTTTAGGGTGAATTTTGGGGAAAGTTTGAGTTTTTAAAGGTGAATCTGCCAAAATTTTTAATGAAAAATGGTCAAATAGCAATTATGGTAAGAACCGTAATTTGGGCATAAATCTTAAAAGGTAATTTTTCCTGTAAAATTTCAGCTGATCAGGTATGATTTTCTACACTCTTCTTCTACTTTTTAAGACATTGGGGACAATGTCTCATTTAGGTTTGGGGGAGGGATTTAGTTGATTAGTACCTTGTTTTTAGTTTGTATGTTGTTTTTATTTTTAGTCCAAAATTTTTCGAAAAAAAATACAAAAAAAAAAATTGAAAAATTTTCAAAAATTACAAAAATATTTTGCATTTTTGTGTTTTTTTTTTGACTAAAAAGGTGGAATTGGTAAAAGATAGCTGAGTAAGGAGTTTTCACTCCTGAGACGTATCTCAAACCTATTTGAAATAAGTTAATTTTTGTTTATTTCCTTTTGAATTATTTAATTTGTGAATTCTCCTTAAAACTGACTAAAATGAATCTTCTTATGTTCAGTTGACAGGTATTATGAACTTACATGGAAACATACGGACATGAGCTAAAAATTGAAAAGTTTTTAATATTCCGTGCTATAGTTTAATTGGAGGAAGCAT
>SKCR01026906.1:0-19363 GCA_019454045.1 Zanthoxylum bungeanum | reverse complement strand
CTTGTACTATTATGATTTGTGCTTTAATTAACTGTGTCTACTGTGAGTTAAAAGGGGTTTAATCAAAGGCATATTGTTAGGTTGGGTAATGGTTTGGTGTATTCCTTCACTCACTACCTTTCTAGAAGGAAAAGCCGTGAAGGCGCCTAGATAATCATCTACTTGTAGCCTATTGTGATGGACTAATTTGGAGGACCCGTTGTTTATTCCTGTCACCAAGCGATAAGAGCCTAAGAGGCTAGGGTACTTAGAGAGCCCTCGCTCCACCCTCCCTCTGGGAATCTACAACGGGAAATCCATCTGATAGTCAGTCACACACCATAACTCGTTGGCACATACGTAAGGTATAAAAAAGGTGCGCTCACTTGGTCGCTCAAACCCTTGAGTGGGGAGACCTAGTGTGGGTAATCCTTCGCCAGCGAGAGTCTTTGTCTACACTCCCGCAAACCCACACGTAGACCGGAATTGTATGGCCTATAGCAACTATTTCCTTGTGCTTGTGGACCATCCTCATTTGGATGCAGTTGGGCTTCTTGTCAGAAATGCGAACTTATTAGGCCATTTAAACTGGGACGAGTTCGTATCCTATGACAATTGGGCCAAAAGCTTCTGAAATATTGATGGGCCACTCTGTAGAAATTATTTCTGTATGCTTGTGTTTGGGAACATTGTCGTTTGGATCCATTCGGACCTTTTGTCATGAGGTATGGGCTTGTTGGGCCATTTAAACTGGGACAAGAACGTATCTTACGATGATTGGGGCAAAAGCTTCTAAAACGCCAATGGGCCATTGTATGTTTGTGTTTGGGAGCATTATCATTTGGATACGGTTGGACTTCTTACCATGAGATGTGAACTTGTTGGGCCATTTAATCTGGGACGAGTACACTCCTATGGCAGTTAGCCCAAAAAATCTAAAATGATGATGGACCAATTTTTGCGAAAATGTTAATAAGTTGATATATTCCTTGTATCGCTTGCATCTCATTCATCTCATGCATAGATATATCTTGTTAACACCCTCTATGTCTCAAAAAGATATCATAGAGTCCCGTTGGGTTAGGGAATAGGGAAAACTCACCAAAAGACCGGTAATAGATATGAGTACGTCTGATAACGAGGTATCCCGGATAGATCAGTTGGAAAATGGTTTCGCCAAGATTATCGAACAGTTGCAAGCCTTGACTACCGCCATGGCAAAAATGGTTGTACCCCATACTGGGGAAATTCTGAGAATGTGAGGCGCGAGGAGCCTCCGAATGGGTTGGGGGATGATATCCCCACTTTTGATGATGACATGGTAGAGTATGTAGCAGGCAGAGTGATTGGGTCTCAAGTAGAAATTTAGAAGCTTCGGGATCAGGTTGAAACAGTTACCCGCAAAATGAGGGGTAAATATGAAGAGTTGTTAGATTATGAGGCAATGACCTTCGAGAGAACAGCTGCCAGCTCAGTTTAAAATGCCTGACATGGCCAAGTTTAATGAGAATGTAGACCCGAGAGTCCATCTGTAGCAATATGCTCAGTCATGAGTTCAGTGGGCCTATCACAGCGCCAAGTCCAAAAGATGTTTGAGATGTCACTCGAGGGGGCCTGTGGTTTGGTATCATAGCCTTGAGAAGAAGGTTAAGGAAGATTGGAGGGAACTAGCTGATGCTTTTCTGAAGCAGTATGTTACAGACTTAGAGATTGACTTGTCACTCCGTGATTTGGAGAACACTAAGCCGAAGCCAGAGGAAAGTTTCAAAGAGTATGTGGATCGCTGGAGAAGCCAGCTTTTGAAAATGAAGACTCGGCCTTCAGAGAAAGACCAAATTAAGATGATTATCAAGGGCACCAAGCCCTCTATTTATGGTAAGCTGAGGAGGATGACCTCCATGCTTACTGATTTCCGACAGATGAGAGAGACTGTTATGGATATTGAAGAAGAGGAGGCTGAAAACAGAAGTTTTATGGCCAGAATAGAAGAACTTTTGGGGGGCCTTCTGAGACTAAGCCCGCTACTGCTGAGGTCGTTACCGTCAAGAACATGTGATTCTCCAATCTTGGTAGACCTTTGTCAAATGTGTTTGAGAAACTGAAAATGCAAGGACTTCTAAAACCTTTGGAACCTAGGCCATTTCCGAACCCTGTACCACCGTACCTCCACCTAAACCAGTATTTTTACTTCCATCAAGAAAAAGGCCATGACACCGACAACTGTACCCGCCTTAGGCATGAGGTCCAAAACCTCATTGACTCCCATAAAATACCCAATCCAGAAAAAGAACAACCTAACACATACAGAAATCCCTTGCCTAATTACCACTCCATTCCACCTACATGATCAACTCCGGCCTACCCGAAACCTTTGTCCTCCAAACTCTCAACCATCAGGCTTCTTGCATTGAGATAAAGGATAACAGTAGTAAAGAACCATAGGCCAAGGAAGAAAACAATGTTGCGAATGATGAAGTTATTCCTCCTAGTTTATTTGATCTTGCATTTTTAATATAGACATTGATTTAGTCTACATGTTCGAACCATTTTTAAATGATAATAAAGACGTTCATTTCGCTGAATCTCTTCTGCAATATGAGTATATTTGAGAAAAGCATTCAACCTGGGTACTATGAAATTCAGTGATGTTTAGAACATGGGGAATCCTCAGAATAAGCAAGTAGAAAATATAATATAGCCATTCAGAAATTGGGAAATGGAGCAGTGAGACTGTCAGACTTGGAAGGGAATTAGTTAACCGAGCCGATCAACGTAGACAGGTTGAAGCAGTGGCTTGCCTAATGAAAAGAAGACTGAGCAGTCACCAAGAGAATTGGCAGAAGACCTAACCCGACGGGATAGGAACATTCATGCATGCATACACGTAACACATTTTACATCCTTTTGTGTTTGTTTTGTTTTGTGTTAACATGTTTTGAAGAAGAAAAAAGAAAGCGGCAAAGAACAAGCTAATCAGAAACGGTAAAAAGCACAATATCGGATTTGGGTAATAATACCAGGGTTGAGGCCCATTTAAGTTTGAGTTTTGGGTATGGCACTCTGGGGGTGAGTCCCATATCAGTATTAGTTTGGGGCGAGGCCCATATCAGTATCAGTTTGGGGCGAGGCCCATATAAGTATCAGTTTAGGCCGAGGCCCACATCAGTATCAGTTTAGGGGTGAGGCCCACATCAGTATCAGTCTAGGGGCGAGGCCCACATCAGTATCAGTCTGGGGAGAGAGGCCCATATAAGTATCAGTCTGGGGGCGAGGCACATATCAGTAAAGGTTTGGGGGCGAGGCCCATATCAGTATCAGTTTAGGGCGAGGCCCATATCAGTATCAGTCTGGGGGCGAGGCCACATCAGTATCAATCTGGGGGAGAGGCCCATATAAGTATCATTCTGGGGGCGAGGCCCATATTAGTAAAGGTCTGGGGGCGAGGCCCATATCAGTACCAGTTTAGGGCGAGGCCCACATCAGTATCAGTCTGGGGGCGAGCCCCATATCAGTATCAGTCTGGGGGCGAGGCCCATATCAGTATTAATTTGTGGCGAGGCCCATATCAGTACAATTCGGGAACAAAACCCACAATCAGCTCAGATCAGGGAATAAAGCCCACATTCAGTACAATTCAGGAACCAAGCCCACAGTCAGCTCAGATCGGGGATAAAGCCCACATTCAGTACAGTTCGGGAATACAGCCCAGGAGAATAAAGCTATCTCTCAGCACTGTTCGGGAATACAGCCCAGGAGAATAAAGCTCTCTCTCAATACAGTTCGGGAATACATCACAAGAGAATAAAGCTCTCTCTCAGTACAGTTCGGGAATATAGCTCAGGAGAATAAAGCTCTCTCTCGGCACAGTTCGGGAATACAGCCCATGAGAGTAAAGCTCTCTCTCAGTACAGTTCAGGAATACAGCCCAGAGGAATAAAGCTCTCTCTCAGCACAGTTCGGGAATACATCCCAGAAGAATAAAGCTCTCTCTCAGCACAGTTCAGGAATACAGCCCGGAGGAATAAAGCTCTCTCTAAGCACAATTCGGGAATACAGCCCAGGAGAATAAAACTCTCTCTTAGTACAGTTCGGGAATAAAGCTCACATTCAACATAGTTCGGGAACAAGGCCCAGGGGAATAAAGTCCTACCTTAGCACAGTCAGGGGAATAAAGCCCTATCTTGACACAGTTCAGGAATAAGGCCCAGGGGAAAAAGCTTTATCTTAACATAGCTCGGGAACAAAGCCTATGGGAGTAAAGCACACTTTCAAAGCAGTTGTGGGACACAGAAACTGGGCGACGCATGCTGTCCCGGGCTCGCGGCTCGGTCGGGAGTATGGAGTAGCCACGGGGGACTAAACCAGAGAATAATGGAGTCGCCACCCGGTGTGAACCGGGAAAATGAGATTTAAGGCCGCACTCACCCCTCGCAAGGGAAGACCTCAAACCGTTGTGCTCGGAATGGTCCATTACTTATGTCACTTGTAATGAAAGGATTTATATAATAATTAATCAAGCTTAAGTAACACTTATTTTCAAGAGTATCATACTTCTAAGTAAGTCAAAATAGAACTTCATAGGCATATTGTATTCATGGAAACACAAGCACATAATAACCACGCAGGCACACATAAAACCGAATCAAATAACAGCGAACATGTGATTTCATAGACATATCATACTTATACATGCAGAAGCATAAACAAATAGCCATTATATGTTCATGCGTGAATAAAAGAATCAACTAAGTACATAATGCAAAAAGACGCTTAGGGATGCAATTAGGCATTAAAGTGAGCATGCTATGACGTGGTGCAAAATAAGATAGATATAGACACAGACGCACATGTGATGAAAATGACTCAATTCAGTGTATTCGCGTTCGTGTAGCATTCGTAAACGCGTTCGAACGGTAAACAGAAGGTTCGCGTCCGTATAGCGTTTGATAACGCGTTCGAACGGGACCGGACAGAAAACATGCGTTCGGGTGCAGCGTTTCGGAACGCGTTCGAACGGGTTATAGCAGTGACCTCCAAAATGCAGTAAACAACATGACACATACATGAACATATGAATATATGACTTCTCGTACATAACAACATATTAAGGGGCGCGGCAAATCATTGTAGCAAAGGTAGCTTTCAAGCATTTTCATCCCTCAAAGTGGAGGACCCTTGATCTCACTTGATAAGCCCATGCGCAATGCAATATGATGCATGAATTTTCAAAAAGACGTTATGAAGCGAATAACTAAATAAAAGAGGCGCGGCGAAGTACTGCGGTAAAGGTGGCTTTTAGGCTCTTTGTCTCTCAAAGAGAGGACCTTTAGACCAACATACTAAGCCCATGCGCAATGTGATATGATGCATGGTCATGTAAGAAGACGTCATACTAAACAACAAGATAATGGGGGCGCGGCGAAGTACTGCCGTAAAGGTGGCCTTTTGGGGCTCTTTATCTCTCAAAGAGGGGACCTTTAGACCAACATACTAAGCCCATGCGCGTCACATCACAATACATGAAATAAAGACAATAAAAGTGTAGGACTTCATATGCCCGATTGAACGTACATTCAACCCAAACACACTTCGTCCGGCGCGGCGAAGTAGTGTCACAAAGGTGGCCTTTTAGGCTCTTCGTCTCTCAAAGAGAGGACCTTTGGACTAACTCACTAAGCCCATGCGCTCGATCGCATCATGCATACAAAAATAAAGACAATTATATCAAACTTAGTATGCCCGATTGAACATATCTTACATCCAACCGAACACACATCAACCGGTGCGGCAAAGCATCGTGGTAAAGGATTTTAACCCTTCCAAATAGGGAACCTTTAATCCGACTTACTAAGACCATGCGCTCGATCGCATCACAACGTAAATAAATAACATGCGGAAATTAAAAGACTGAATAATAAAGTGCGAATTATCAAAATAACATAAAGCGAAATATGCGCAGTTTACTCAAGTTGTACGTGGAGTTGTATCCCAAGTACAGACCGCACTACCGTCCATTCGGAATCGACTACGGAATTTACGTCTGGGTTTCCATCCTATATACCACGAGATACGATGTATTTTCCGTTTTAATCAATGGCCACAACACACATCACATGCAAACAATATTCAATAAATAATTTAAAACACAATTAAAAGAATCAAAAAAATCGAATAAATAATAAAAAGAAAACAAGTGTGAAAGGTACCCTCAGGTCTAACCTTTTAAGTCGTCTTCCGGACTCGCGTTTATAACCGTCGGAAGGGCTATCACTCCGCAATTTTTCTGGTTCACTGGTTTGCGTTTTACCTCGCTGTTTCGCTATTGCTCGCTGTGTTTTAACTCCGTTTGCTGCTGTTTTTAACTCCGTTTCCTGCTGTTTTTGACTGCAGTTTCTGGTTACTGTTTTGGTTGTATTTAGGCTACTGTTTTGTGTGGTTTTGGGACTGCTTTGGGGTATTTTTGATGCTGTTTTTTTTGGTACAGTTTTAGGGTGTTTTCTGGACAGTTTTAAGGGCTAAAATCACTGCAGAACCGATCAGGTCAAGGCAGTGATATGCGGCAGTTTGATGGCAGTGAGTGAGAGCATTTTGGCTTGGTTTATGCGTGAACTATGGGCTGTGCAGTGGGGGGCTAACTTGTGGCACCAAGGACAGTGTTTGGGGGGTTGGAGTGAGGCTAGCTGATTAATCGTGGAGAGAGGGCCAGTTACGTGTGAAGGGTTGATCTTAGGGTTTGTATGGTGATGGTGTTGAGGATAGTTGGTGGCTTATTTGTGTTGCGCTAGTGGGCTGTTGATTTTTGAGTGGGGTGAGGTGGCTGGTGTTGTTTTAGCGTGAATGGGCTGTTGAATGTTTCAAGGTGAAGAGGGGGTTGTTGTGCACAAAAGGACGATGAAGGCCTGAACGTGAAGTGGGCAGTTGTTAGCTGCCGAGTGAAGGGTTTTATTATTGTTTTATTTTTTTTGTGTGAGCCGTGGAGATTGGCCTTTTACCGTGAATCAGAGAGAGATGAGAGGCTATTGTCTTAAGGTTTATTTGCTTTTCTTTTGTTTTCAAGTTGCCGTGAGTGGTGAGAGTGTGAATGAGCCCCTAAGGTTGATTTAGTGTGTGTTTTATATAGTGGGGGGAATCAATTAGGGTTTGCATGGCTAATTAGGAAGTAAATCAATTATTAGGTGTATTTTAATTTGATTATTTTAGGCAAGGAATATGTGTATTTTAGGTGAATAATATTTAAATTAGGTGATTGATATCTTTAATTTTGGAATGATTTAATTTTAATTGGAAGTAAATTATTTAATTTTGGTATTTGATTTTTGATTTTTGATTTAGTTTTAATTGCAATTAATTTAATTTATTAATTTAATTGGTTTGTAATTTAGATTTAACATTTAATTCAATTAATTGATTATTTAATTTCAATTTAGTTTATATTTGTGAGTTAATTAATTTTAATTTGTGAATTTAATTTAATTAAGATTTTATTTTAATTAGTTTGTGAATTTAATTTAAAATTTGTGACATATATTAATTATTTCTTTGGATGTGATTTAATGGGCTTGGGCTAAGGTTAAGTTTTTTAAAACGGAGATCCAACAGCGAATCCGAAGCTAAACACGTGAACTAAATCCGACAAAACCGTCAATTCTTGACTCTTCCCTTCCGACGTCCGTTTCCCGTGATTTCCGCGACTTAAAAGATAGTGCCTCCAAATGAGGCTCATCATCGGGTTTCACATGCAAAAATACAATGCCTACAGTCGCCCCCACTTTGATGGGACTTGTGTAATGTGTAACAGTGACAATCCTATCAAAGTTATGCAATGCATTTTCACTTACCTGGCTAGCCAACTGCCAATTGACTTTCCACGTGTTTGAGTTGATTTGGGTGGTGAGGTGCTGCGACCCCTGGTTCATTCCCGAACCGTGTTGTGATGTGGTCCATTCTCGAACCGTTACTGTAAGGTGGTCCATTCTCGAACCGTTACTGTGAGTTGGTCCATTCCCGAACTGTTACTGTGAGGTGTTCATTCCCGAACTGTTACCGTGAGGTGTCCATTCCCGAACTGTTACCGTGAGGTGTCCATTCCCGAACCGTTACCGTGAGTTGGTCCATTCCCGAACCGTTACTGTGAGTTGGTCCATTCCCGAACCGTTACTGTGAGTTGGTCCATTCCCGAACTGTTACCGTGAGATGTCCATTCCCGAACTGTTACTGTAAGGTGGTCCATTCCTGAACCGTTACTGTGAGTTGGTCTATTCCCGAACCGTTACTGTGAGGTGGTCCATTCCCGAACCGTTACTGTGAGGTGTTCATTCCCGAACTGTTACTGTGAGTTGGTCCATTCCCGAACCTTTACTGTGAGGTGTTCATTCTCGAACTATGCTTCCATTCTTGGAGTGCCATTCCCGGCTTGTTCATTCCTGAACTGTATTTCCATTATCGGAGTGCCATTCTCGGCGTGCTCATTCTCGAGCTGTCCATTCCCGGACTATATCTCCATTCTCGGAGTGCCATTCTCGGCGGAACTGATCTGATGTGATGCGGGCCTCGCCCCCAGAATGCCATACCCGGCAATGCTGATCTGATGTAGTATGGGCCTCGTCCCCAGAATGCCATACCCGGCAATGCTGATACTAAAGTGGGCCTTGGCCCCAGAATGCCATACCCGGCAATGCTGATAATGAAGTGGGCCTCGGCCCTAATTGCTACCGATATGGGCCTCTCCCCCAGACTGATACTGCTGATATGGGCCTCACCCATGTGATTCATTCCTGAAGACTGCTGACATTGTACTGTTACTGCTTCTGTTTGGCTTGTCTTTGCCACTTTTCTTTTTTTTCTTCAAAACCTGTGAATACAAAACAGAACAAACACGAAAGGATGCAAAATGTGTTACGTGTATGCATGTATGAATGTTCTTATCCCTTCGGGTTAGGTCTTCCGTCAATTTTCTTGATGACCGCCTAGTCTTCTTTTCTTCAGGCAAGCTACTGCTTCAATCTGTCTACATTGATCGGCTCGGTGAACTAATTCCCTTCCAAGTCTGACATTTTCACTGCCTCTATTTCCCAATTTCTGAATGTCTATCTTATCTTTTCTGTCTGCTTATTTCGAAGGTTCCCTGTGTCATCACTGGATTCCATAGTACCAAGGTTGAATACTTTTCTCAAATATACTCATATTGCAGAAGAGTTTCAGCGAAATGAACGTCTTTATTATCGTTGAGAGAAAAGAGTTCGAACAAGTAACAAAATCAATGTCTTTTTTAAAAAAATGGATCAAATAGACTAGGAGGAACATCTCCATCATCCGCAGCACTGCCTTCTTCCTCGGCCTATGGTTCTTCACTGTCATCCATGTAAGAAGCTTGGTGGTTGAGGGTTTCTTTTCATGGGTTGGGTATTTTATGGGAATCTATGAGATCTTGAATTTCATGCCTGAGGCGGGTGCAGTTGTCGGTGTCATGGCCATGTAGCTGGTGGAAGTGACAATAAAGGTTCACATTTATGTGTGGTGGTGGGGGGTGCGGAAGTGACTTGCCTTCTAAGGGTTTCAAGATTCCTTGTCCCTGTAACTTTTCAAAAACCTCCGACAAAGGTCTACCAAGGTTGGAGAATTGCCTATTTCTGATGGCAGCGACTTCGGCCGCAGCGGGCTTGGCCTCAGAATCCCCCAAAAGTCCTCCTATTCTGGCCATAGATCTTTCTGTTCTCATTCTTCTTCTTCTATATCTATGACAGTTTCCCTCAACTGTCGAAAATCAGAAATCATCGAAGTCATCCTCCTCAGCTTACTATAAATAGAGGGCTTAGTACCCTTGATGATCATTTGATTTGGTCATTCTCTAAGGGCCGAGTCTGCATTTTCAAAAGCTGGCTTCTCCAGCGATCTACATACTCCTTGAAGCTTTCTTCCGGCTTCTGCTTAGTGTTCTCCAAATCTCGGAGTGACAAGTCAATCTCTAAGTCTGTAACATACTGCTTCAGAAAAGCATCAGCTAGTTCCCTCCAATCTTCCTTAACTTTCTTCTCAAGGCTATGATACCAAACCACAGGTGCCCCCTCGAGTGACATCCCAAACATCTTTTGGACTTGGCGCTGTGATAGGCCCACTGAACTCATGACTGAGACATATTGCTGCAGGTGGACTCTCGGGTCTCCATTCCCATAAACTTGGCCATGTCGGGCATTATGAACTGAGCAAGCAACTGTTCCTCAAAGGTCATCGCCTCATAGTCTAGTAAGTCTTCATCCTTACCCTTCATCTTACGGGTAACAGACTCTATCTGGTCACGGAGAGTTTCTGTAATTCTGCCTGAGACCCAACTTTTCTCTCAGTGGTATAATAAGCCATATCATCATCAAAAGCGGGGATGTCATCCCCCAATCCATTCGAAGTCTCCTCACGTCTTACATTTTCAGATTTTCCCCCAGCACGGGGCACATCCATATTTGTCATGGCAACAGTCAAGGCTTGCAACTGTTCGGTAATCTTGGCCAAACCATTTTCCAACTGATCTATCCGGGATACCTCATTATCGGATGTACTCATGTCTGTTACCGGTCTTTTGGTGAGTCTTTCCATTTCCCTAACCCAACGGGAGTCTATGATGGCTTTTAGAACACAAGGGTTAGCATGATGTATGTATGCATGAGGTGCGTGAGATGCATGTAACATATATAACATACTAAATCAATTAAAATTTTCACACAAATCGGCCTGTTATCATTTTAGAAGCTTTCGGGCTAATTGTCATAGGAGTGAACTCATCCCAGTTTAAATGGCCCAACAAGTTCACGTCTCATGGCAAGGAGCCCAACTAAATCCAAATGGTAACATTCTGAACACAAGCACAAGGTGGCTCATCAACACTTAGAATCCTTCGGCCCAATTGTCATAAAATACGTTCTTGTCCCAGTTTAAATGGCCCAACAAGCCCATATCTTATGACAAATAGTCCAAATGAATCCAAACGATGATGTTCCCAAACACAAGCATAAAAGAGAGATAATGCAAACATAACATAACAATTTTTACATAATGGCCCATCAACATTTCAGAAGCTTTGGGCCTAATAGTCATATGGTACGAACTTGCCCCAGTTTAAATGGCCCAGCAAGCCCGCATTTCTGACAATAGTCCAACTGCATCCAAATGAGGATGGTCCACAAGCACATACTCAAGGAAATAATTGTTACTTTAACCATACAAACCGGTCTATGGGTGGGTTAGCAAGAGTATAGACAAAGGCTCTCACCGGCGAAGGATGGCCCACAACTAGGTCTCCCCACTCAAGGGTTCGAGCAACCAAGTGAGCGCACCCTTTTTTATACACTAAGGTACGTGCCAATGAGCTATGGTGTGTGACGGACTGTCAAATGGATTTCCCGTTGTAGATTCCCCAGAGGGAAGGTGGAGCGAGGCTCACTTAAATACCCAAGCCTCTTAGGCTCTTATCGCTTGGTGTCATGAATAAACAACGAGTCCTCCAAATTAGTCCATCACAATAGGCTACGAGTAGATGGCTATATAGGTGCCTTCACAGCTTTTCCTTCTAGAAAGGTAGTGAGTGAAGGAAGACACCAAACCATTACCTAGCCTCAAAATGCCTTTGATTAAACTCCCATTTCATCCACTATAGACACGGTCAATTAGAACATAAATCCAAACATTACAAGATAATATTTCGGGGCCGATTCTCTATCCCAGTGGAGTCGCCAGACTGTGGGACATAGGAAACTGGGCGACGCATGCTGTCCCGGGCTCGTGGCCCGGTCGGGAGTACGGAGTAGCCACGGGGGACTAAACCGGAGAATAATGGAGTCGCCACCCTGTGTGAACTGGGAAAATGAGATTTAAGGCCGCACTCACCCCTCGCAAGGGAAGACCTCAAACCGTTGGGTTCGGAATGGTCCCTTACTTATGTCACTTGTAATGAAAGGATTTATATAATAATTTAATCAAGCTTAAGTAACACTTATTTTCAAGAGTATCATACTTCTAAGTAAGTCAAAATAGAACTTCATAGGCATATTGTATTCATGGAAACACAAGCACATAATAACCACGCAGGCACACATAAAAGCGAATCAAATAACAGCGAACATGTGATTTCATAGACATATCATACTTATACATGCAGAAGCATAAACAAATAGCCATTATATGTTCATGCGTGAATAAAAGAATCAACTAAGTACATAATGCAAAAAGACGCTTAGGGATGCAATTAGGCATTAAAGTGAGCATGCTATGACGTGGTGCAAAAGAAGATAGATATAGACACAGACGCACATGTGATGAAAATGACTCAATTCAGTGTATTAGCGTTCGTAAACGCGTTCGAACGGTAAACAGAAGGTTCGCGTCCGTATAGCGTTTGATAACGCGTTCGAACGGGACCGGACAGAAAACATGCGTTCGTGCAGCGTTTCGGAATGCGTTTGAACGGGTTATAGCAGTGACCTCCAAAATGCAGTAAACAACATGACACATACATGAACATATGAATATATGACTTCTCGTACATAACAACATATTAAGGGGCGCGGCAAATCATTGTAGCAAAGGTAGCTTTCAAGCATTTTCATCCCTCAAAGTGGAGGACCCTTGATCTCACTTGATAAGCCCATGCGTAATGCAATATGATGCATGAATTTTCAAAAAGACGTTATGAAGCGAATAACTAAATAAAAGAGGCGCGGCGAAGTACTGCCGTAAAGGTGGCCTTTTAGGCTCTTTGTCTCTCAAAGAGAGGACCTTTAGACCAACATACTAAGCCCATGCACAATGTGATATGATGCATGGTCATGTAAGAAGACGTCATACTAAACAACAAGATAATGGGGGCGCGGCGAAGAGTACTGCCGTAAAGGTGGCCTTTTGGGGCTCTTTATCTCTCAAAGAGGGGACCTTTAGACCAACATACTAAGCCCATGTGTGTCACATCACAATACATGAAATAAAGACAATAAAAGTGTAGGACTTCATATGCCCGATTGAACGTACATTCAACCCAAACACACTTCGTCCGGCGCGGCGAAGTAGTGTCACAAAGGTGGCCTTTTAGGCTCTTTGTCTCTCAAAGAGAGGACCTTTGGACTAACTCACTAAGCCCATGCGCTCGATCGCATCATGCATACAAAAATAAATACAATTATATCAAACTTAGTATGCCCGATTGAACATATCTTACATCCAACCGAACACACATCAACCAGCGCGGCAAAACATCGTGGTAAAGGATTTTAACCCTTCCAAATAGGGAACCTTTAATCCGACTTACTAAGCCCATGCGCTCGATCGCATCACAACGTAAATAAATAACATGTGGAAATTAAAAGACGGAATAATAAAGTGCGAATTATCAAAATAACATAAAGCAAAATATGCGCCGTTTACTCAAGTTGTACGTGGAGTTGTATCCCAAGTACAGACCGCACTACCGTCCATTCGGAATCGACTACGGAATTTACGTTTGGGTTTCCATCCTATATACCACGAGAGACGACGTATTTTCCGTTTTAATCAATGGCCACAACACACATCACATGCAAACAATATTCAATAAATAATTTAAAACACAATTAAAAGAATCAATAAAAATCGAATAAATAATAAAAAGAAAACAAGTGTGAAAGGTACCCTCAGGTCTAACCTTTTAAGTCATCTTCCAGACTCGCGTTTACAACCGTCGGAAGGGCTCTCACTTCGTAACTTTTCTGGTTCACTGGTTTGCGTTTTACCTCGCTGTTTCACTGTTTTGCTCGCTGTTTTAACTCCGTTTGCTGCTGTTTTTAACTCCGTTTGCTGCTGTTTTGGACTGTAGTTTCTGGTTACTGTTTTGGTTGTATTTAGGCTACTGTTTTGTGTGGTTGGGACTGCTTTGGGGTATTTTTGATGCATTTTTTGGTACAGTTTTTAGGGTGTGTTTTCTGGACAGTTTTAAGGGCTAAAATCACTGCAGAACTGATCAGGTCAAGGCAGTGATATGCGGCAGTTTGATGGGCAGTGAGGGGCGTTTTTGGCTTGGTTTATGCGTGAACTATGGGCTGTGCAGTGGGGGGCTGACTTGTGGCACCAAAGGACAGTGTTTGGGGCTGTTGGAGTGAGGCTAGCTGATTAATCGGGAGAGAGGGCCAGTTACGTGTGAAGGGTTGATCTTAGGGTTTGTATGGTGATGGTGTTGAGGATAGTTGGTGGCTTATTTGTGTTGCGCTAGTGGGCTATTGATTTTTGAGTGGGGTGAGGTGGCTGGTGTTGTTTTAGCGTGAAGGGGCTGTTGAAGGTTTCAAGGTGAAGAGGGGGTTGTTGTGCACAAAAGGACGATGAAGGCCTGAACGTGAAGTGGGCAGTTGTTAGCTGCCGAGTGAAGGGTTTTATTGTTGTTTTATTTTTTTTGTATGAGCCGTGGAGATTGGCCTTTTGCCGTGAATCAGAGAGAGATGAGAGGTATTGTCTTAAGGTTTATTTGCTTTTCTTTTGTTTTCAAGTTGCTGTGAGTGGTGAGAGTTGTGAATGAGCCCCTAAGGTTGATTTAGTGTGTGTTTTATATAGTGGGGGGAATCAATTAGGGTTTGCATGGCTTAATTAGGAAGTAAATCAATTATTAGGTGTATTTTAATTTGATTATTTTAGGCAAGGAATATGTGTATTTTAGGAAAATAATATTTAAATTAGGTGATTGATATCTTTAATTTTGGAATGATTTAATTTTAATTAGAAGTAAATTATTTAATTTTGGTATTTGATTTTTGATTTTTGATTTAGTTTTAATTGCAATTAATTTAATTTATTAATTTAATTGGTTTGTAATTTAGATTTAACATTTAATTCAATTAATTTATTATTTAATTTCAATTTAGTTTATATTTGTGAGTTAATTAATTTTAATTTTTGAATTTAATTTAATTAAGATTTTATTTTAATTAGTTTTTTGAATTTAATTTAAAATTTGTGACATATATTAATTATTTCTTTGGATGTGATTTAATGGGCTTGGGCTAAGGTTAAGTTTTTTAAAACGGAGATCCAACAGCGAATCCGAAGCTAAACACGTGAACTAAATCCGACAAAACCGTCAATTCTTGACTCTTCCCTTTAGACGTCCGTTTACCGTGATTTCCGCGACTTAAAAGATAGTGCCTCCAAATGAGGCTCATCATCGGGTTTCACATGCAAAAATACAATGCCTACAGCAGTTCGGGAACAAGGCCCAAGGGAATAAAGCCCTATCTTAACACAGTTCGGGAATACAGCCAAGGGGAATAAAGCTCTATGTTAACATAGTTCGGGAACAAGGCCCAAGGGAATAAAGCCCACTTTCAAAGCAGTTCGGGAACAAGGCCCAGAGGAATAAAGCCATATCTTAAGACAGTTCGGGAATACAGCCCAGGGAATAAAGCTCTATCTTAACATAGTTCGGGAACAAAGCAAAAGGGAATAAAGCCCACTTTCAAAGCAGTTGGGGAACAAGGCCCAGGGGAATAAAGCTCTATCTTAACACAGCTCGAGAATAAGGCCCAGGGGAATAAACCCATATCTCTACACAGTTCGGGAACAAAGCCTAGAGAATAAAGCCCACTTGCAAAACAGCTCGGGAATAAAGCCCAGGAGAAGAAAGCTCTCTCTCAATGTAGTTCGGGAATAAAGCCCAAAGGTCAAAGCATCTCAGGATAACAAGTAAGTTAAGCAACAGCTGGCGAGCCAGGTAAGTAGAAATTCATTGCATAAATTTGATAGGATTGTTCAAAGTCACACACTGCACAAGTCCCATCAAAGTGGGGGTGACTGTAGGCATTGCATTTTTGCATGTGAGTCCCTATGATGAGTCTCATTTGGAGGCACTACCTTTTTGGTCGAGGAAGTTGCGGGAAACGGTTGTCGGAAGGGAATCGACATTTCGTTAAATTTTATCTGCATGTTTAGCTCCAAGCTCGCTCGTTGGACCTGTTAGGTTTTGTCTAGGTCCCAAGATCAAACAAGCAATGAAATCATGTGTGAATACATCAACGGAGGTAGCGGAATACTCACATCGATCGGTTGAGAGACGCGGCAAGCAACAAAACTTGAAAAACCCCACTATTTTGGGCGTGAACTGCAGTGAAGAAGTTCACTATTTTGGCTTCAAATTTGGTCCTTCGTCAAGCTCCAAGCTTCGTCGAACGGATCCCGCCTCATGGGTGAACCTCCCTAACACCTTCGCAAGTCTCGTAAGTGTGCTAGCACTTGTGTTTTGCAACAAAAAACACACTCATTGCCTCCCTAGAAGCTCACGGCAGTGAGCTGTGAAGAAGAAGGAGATGAAGCCCTTTTGGGCGTGAGATGTGAGAGAGAATTGGAGGAGAGAAATTGTGTAATTGGTTAGTAAAAGATTTTCCAAAAACCTTTATGTATTTTCCAAGAAATACATTAAACAATTACCAAATAATTTATAAAATAATCAAAAGGTAAATGTCTCACCAACTTACACTATTTTCACCAAAACACATCACTATTCATTTTCACTTTATTAAAGTGACATGTCTTTCAATCAATCAATCACATCAATCAATCACATCACTCAAAGTGACTTTTGATTTGACGCTTGATGTGACGAATGATTTGACGCTTGATGTGACTTGCGTCGCCGCACTCAAATTCGAATACGAATGCGCTCGCAATCACACTCGGGCTCGGGTTCGCTAATTCTCAATTAGCGATTTTTCCGTCGCGTCGTAATTAAATGATTACGCCTAGCGAATTCACTATTCACGTCGCTAACGAATTAATTCTAAATTAATTTGTTCGCCCGAATTAAAATCTAATTTTAATTCCGCGTCGAAATCTAATTTCATTTAATATATCGAATATATTAATTTACCGATTAATTCCAATTAATCATTCTCTCTCTTTATACGATATTTTATCCCAGATAAAATATCTCCGTAATTAATCCTAGATTAATTTTCTCTGTCTTCTATATAATCCCAGATTATTAATGAGTGCGAGTTATGCGTCATCGGTGCATTATCGGGAAGCGACCCATGAGATCCCCGGATAAGTCGGCAGTAAATACGGTCGTCGGAGTATCTGAATCACGTACGTACCAAGTACTACGTTCTACCAATTTACGAGACAAGATCGGCTTCTAGCAAAGCACGAAGTCTTACCAAATTCTCCGGTCATATTCATCTAAGAATATTTAAGATCTATATCAAGCGTAGTATACCAAGTATTATGTATATCGGCCCAGTATCGGATAGTCAAGTGCTAGGGCTGGGGCTGGATAAGTGTCTGCCCCGTCCGAAGCACATGTCGGATGTCTGGTAACTAGTCTCTATATCGGATATACATGACCTTGTCATAATATCCTGATGGCCGGCCAGCACTTAAAAGCACTAATTCCGTATCCTGCGTGACATCATCTCCACTATGACTGGAGTGATACTTCCGTCTTGACATCACACCCAATACTCTACGATTCTCAATATACCCAGCATTGGCGTACACAGAACCGGTTAGAGTCATAGACGACCTCAACTAAAGTATATTGATTGTCGTAAGCATTAGCGGTGCAAGTCTCAGGTTAAGACCAAATACACCTACCCTGATGTCGGACTCCCATAGACACATAGTCATAATACCAATGGGATTCCGAGGGGTCTATCCAGAGCGAAGCTGTTTCCCGTACCATCGGTGAAACACAACCTCCTATCGCACTTGCATGAGTATCCAATACCCAAATATATGAGAACTATGTTGTTGTGCCCTCACAACGCGCACAAGTGCAATACTAGCCTATTCCGCATTATCTATGTCCAGTCTCGATAATACTACGACTAGGGATATTTAATGATTAATCCTTCGTGGATTGATACTGTCTCATATCATTCTCAATCCAGGAACTAATCATATGGACCTCTCTTCATTTATATATCTAAGGTGATCTAATCACAAATGATGAGAGTGCAATTTCCTTGTCACATACTTAATTTGTACAACAACACTATGATCTGTACAAATAGTGACGCAATGGGTCATATTATCCAACAATCTCCCACTTGGAACATAGCCAGTCACTCGAGTGTCTAACACCCGAACTATGTACGGTTCGCTCAAATTACTGAGAAAAGGTTTTCGTCAGCGGATTTCCATGATTATTGTCTGACGCAATTTATACGATCACCACATCGCCATGATGTATGATCCGAACGAATCAGATGAATATAGAAGTATATATCTGGATCGTCGATGAGACCATTAATTCTTTAGCCTTGTGCTGACGCCTAGCTCAGCTGCTAACAGAACTATATCTAATCTAATTAGATTTATTATCGACCCAAATGGCTTCTATTGCTGCCTCAGCTGCAGCAATAATCCGCATTTGTTGTTTATTCGACAACAGTATCTTGCTCGGAAGATTTCCAGCTCACTGTCCCGTTATTCAAACTTTATAGTACCGCAATATTTACTATTTGGAAACTTGCAGTAGTGATCCCAGTCACTTCAAGTTCCATTCTCCATAGTTTTAGACATCATCTTTAGTTCTCTAAGAAACTAACAGATGTTCTTAATTTCAATCCAGTGACTACACTTGGATTGATCTGATTGTGACTCCATATGCTCAAAGCGTATGAGACACCATATCAAGTACATTTTAAATGTACAATTTCTCAGAGAGTGTTAACAACTCCAAATCTATCCCAGTAGATCTTTATTCCTTGAATAAGGTTGTTACTCTCCAGAATTCTACGGAGAATTTCTATGAAAGCAAAGCTTTCACCAATTGCTTTATGGGAATTTCATTACCAGTGCTCTCCCACTAACCTCCTTATATACACAAGAATCATTTCGTTTTGAGTCAAATCATAAACCATTATGATTATTTCAAAACGACAGTTCCAAGAACCTTATGCTTGCTTCCAATCCAAACATGGATCGAATAACCCGCAAACCTTGTTTGTCGGTTATACAAAATCGTCAGGATGTTGTAAGCATCCTCCAAGAGGTTTCCTTTTCAGGAAAGCGATTTTGATCTACAACTGACACATTTCAAAAATGAAATATGCAGTATCAACAAGCATCATCAAATGGATTTACTATGGCAACAGATAAAAGGTTGAACCGTTATTAACACAATGTTGATAACGATACCTTTCCGTCACAAGCCTAGCTTTGTACGTTGGTTTGTTGCCATCCATGTATGTCTTCCTTGAAGACGATTACAGTACCAATAGGCATAATGCCTTGTGGTACATCAACTAGTATCGAAACATAATTGTTATACATGGAATCCATTTCGGACTCATGGCACTTTGCCATAATAGGGAGTCGATACCTTGTATTGTTAGACATTATGTCCCATAGCATCACTGTTTGTAAATGATATTGTATTATTATA
>SKCR01026905.1:0-19377 GCA_019454045.1 Zanthoxylum bungeanum | reverse complement strand
AGTTCACTGCCACTGCCCTCCAAGATTTGGCCATTGATGCTCCTTGAACAAGCTCCAAGCTTCATCAAACAATTCTCGGCTCATGGTGGACTTCCCTATCACCTTCGCATGTCTCTCGGAGTGCTAGCTCTTGTGATTTTTGCAACAAAAATCACAACTATTGCTTCCCTAGCTCACGGTTTCTGCCCAACAAAAAACCAGTGAAGAATTTGGTCCAAGACCGTGAATGAGAGATGAAGGAGTTTTGGCTCCAAAAAGAAAAGAGAGAGATGGAAATATGTTGTCAAATTTTGGTAATTGATTTCCAAAACATATACCAAAATTTTGCTTTAAAAAGTCAAACAATCAAAGCCTTAAATGCCAACCACCAACATCAATCAATCAATCAATCCATCAATCAATCAAATCAAGTGACACATTATCACATCACTCAAAGTGACTAATGATTTGACGCTTGATGCGACTAGCGATTTGACGCTTGATTTGACTTGCGTGCCGCACTCGAATTCGAAATGCGAATGCGCTCGCAAATAATCTCGGGCTCGGGTTCGCTAATTCCAAATTAACAAATTTTCCGTTGCGTCGTAATTAAATGATTACGCCTAGCGAAATCACTATTCATGTCGCTAATGAATTAATTCTAAATTAGTTCGTTCGCCCGAATTAAAATCTAATTTTAATTCCGCGTCGAAATCCAATTTCATTTAATATATCAAATATATTAATTTATCGATTAATTCCAAATTAATCGTTATCTCTCTTAATTGATATTATATCCCAGATAAAATATCTCCACAATTAATCCCCGATTAACTTTCTCTCTCTTCTAATTAATCCCAGATTAATTTAGAGTGCGAGTCATACGTCATCGATGAATCTTCGGGAAGCGACCCTATGTTGGCAGTAAATTCGGTCGTCGGACTATCCGAACACGTAAGTACCTAGTACTACGTTTATACCGATTTACAAGACAAGGTCAGCTTCTAGCAAAGCACCATGCCTACCCAATTCTCCAGAATTATCCTTACAGGAATAAAGGATCTATATCAGGCGTAGTATACGTAGTATTGCATTTTCGATTCAGTATCGGATGATCTTGTGCTAGGCCTGGGGCTGGAATTGTGTCTGCCCCGTACGAAGCACATGTAAGATGTATGGTAACTAGTCTCTATAATTGGATAAACCTGACCTTGTCATTTTATCCCGATGACTGCAGTACATAAGAGTACTAGTACCGTATCCTACGTGACCATCATCTCCATATGACTGAAGTGATACTTCCGTCTTGACATCACACCCAACACACTACGATTCTCGATATACCCAGAAGAGGCGTGCACAGAAACCTGTTAAAGCCCTGGACGACCGTAACCAAAGTATATTGATTTTCGCAAGTATTAGCGGTGCAAGTCTCAGGTTAAGACCAAATACACCTACCCTGATTTCGGACTTCCATAGACACATAGTCATACTACCAATGGAATTCCGAGGGGGTCTATCCAGAGCGAAGCTGTTTCCCGTACCATCGGTAAAACACAACCTCCTATTACACTTGCATGAGTATCATATACCCAAATATATGAGAACTATGTCGCTGTGCCCTCACAACGCGCACAAGTGTAATACTAGTTTTTTATGTATTTATCGATGTCCAATCTCGATAATACTTTGACTAGGGATATTTAATGATTTATCCTTCATGGATTGATACTGTCTCATATCATTCTCAATCCAGGAATAAATCATAGGGACCTCCTATCATTTATACATCTATGTGATCTAATCACAAATGATAAGAGTGCAATCTCCTTTGTCACATAGTTAATTTGTACAACAACACCATGATCTGTACAAATAGTGACGCTATGGGTCATAATTGTCCAACACACAGAACCAGCCATAGCCTAGCATGTGACATCCGATATAGATCGTATTACACATTACATTGTATTAATACGCTTGATATAGATAATATTCCTCACTGGATATTTCTGGAGAATTGGGTAGACACGGTGCTTTGCTAGAAGCCAACCATGTCTTGTAAATCAGTGAGAACGTGGTACGGGGTACGCACGTGTTCGGATAGTCCGATGACCGTATTTACTGCCAACATATCCAGGAATCTCTTGGGTCGCTTCCCAAAGATTCACCACTGACATTTGACTCGAATAGAATTAATCTGGGATTAATTATGAGAGAGAAAATTAATCTAGAATTAATTGCGGCAAGAATTAATCTGGGATTAAATTCGTACAGAAGAGAGAACGCGATTAATTTAGAATTAATCGGTAAAATAAATTTAATAGTTAAATTAGATTTTTCTATTTAATTTATTTATTTGGGATAAAATAAATATATCGGATATATTAATTGAAATTGTATTTCAATACGAAATTAAAATTGGATTTTAATTCGGACAAACGAATTAATTTGGAATTAATTCGTAAGCGACTATCGTAATAATTTTGCTAGGCATAATTATTTAATTAAATTGGATTTAATTATATCGCGACGGTGAATTCGTTAATTTAGAATTAAATGAACCCGGGCCCAAGTCTAGTTGTGTGTTGGAGAAGCCAACTTAAATTTGGAATTAAAAATGATGGGACCCACAACTTACATCAAATGTCAACACATTGATGGAAGTAGTTGGCAAATATTAAGGCATCATTTACTCAACATAATACCAAGTTTTAGAAACTTACTATTCAATCTCTTCTCTCTTAAGCCATTGATGTTTTTTCTCTCTACTTGGAGGGCAAATTTTGTTTCAAAATTTGATCAAGCTACCACTTGGAGAGTTGATTAAGGTGATAGGGAAACTCACCCAAGAGTTTGAACAACAAATTAAAGCTTCGAGCTTCATCCTTTCATCCTTTCAAAGGAAATTTTGGAAATTTCGCAACACATCAATGTAAGTTTTTTCCGCAACTTTACTTGATAATTCACACACGAATCATGTTTAGGATCTTGGGCATGTCTTAGAGACACTAACATTATAACCCTCCAATAAACTCTTTCAATCCTAAGGGTTGTGTCTTTTCTCATTAAAAATTATATTTTTATTCCTGTAAATACATGCAATATTTATAGAATTTTCTACATATACTAATATTTCACTAATCAATTAGAGAAATTATGTTATTTTTACATAAAAATTAATAATAATTTTATAATACACTTAAATGTATAGGCATATATTTTTATGGGGCTTTATATTGGAGTGAGACTTTGGGCGACCGTCTAATTTGGCTAAGGGTCGGCGGCTTGGGGCGGTCTTAAATTACCTTTAATTATGGAATATCGACGAGTTCCTAAAATGAGGATAATAATTATTAAAAAAAGTCACATTTATATATTTATATATTTGAAATTTGAAATTTCTTTAATTTATAACCAATTTAAGGACTTCAACCAATTATGTGTCGACTATTCTCATAGCCACCTCTCTCCGTGCCAGATTTCACTTTCCATTTTTATGTTGGTTGGTGCTAAGCTAATACAGAACTTGGGATCTAATTTGTTTGTTTCCTTGGAAAATTTGGAATTTTATATAAAAAAATTATATATAGGATTACAGGTTACTTGAGAATTTGAGATTGATCTTTCTTGCAAATAGGCATATCTATTTGTCTAGCGTGTACTATATAAACGTTGAGCATGCCTATGAAAATGACTCATTGATGATGAAGATTGATCGCTTTAGTGATTTAGGGTTAAACAAAATGGAAAATAATGTAGAATATTTTATATGATACAATTTGCTTATCTCTTTCAATTAAAATTCACATGCTTTTGTTTGATTGATTAATAGTGGTGTTTCACATCATTTTAAATTTTTTTTTTTGGTTTTAAACTCCCATCATTATTCCTCATTTCTTTGCACTTATGTCCAAAACATTGATATTGATGGGGGACCAAATTTCTAACATTAGCATCATGTTCGTATAATTTTTTTTATTTTTCGTAATTTGGACAATAAGACAATTACCCCCAAAACATTCTAAGTGTGATTGATGGGGAAAATGCACAATATATATATGAGAGAGAGAGAGAGAGAGAGAGAGATTCATAATTTGATTGATGAACTGAAAATCTGAAGTTGAGTCCGTGCAAAGAGTCCACATGTGAGATGTATAAATTACTAAAATAGTTAACAAAAACTTTAGAATCTTTCCATTTTGTTTTGTGGTTTAAATTATATATACTTTTTGTATAATTTTTTTTCGGAAACATATCTTAAAGCTCTTATAAAAAACGCATCTCATGAATTCGAACCTAAGATCGGTAAGTCATATCCTAAACTCTACAGCACCAACTCACGCCGTTTGGACACATACTTTTTGTATAATGCAAAAGGCTAAATGACCAAAACAAATTGGTTTTTTTGTGTTGTGTGATTCACATTGTTGCGGCGGAAATATTCACGTTACTGAATCCCGAAGAGATTATGGTAAATCTTGTTGGGGGATTTATTAAAAATGACAAAAAAATAAATCCGATTAGTAATTATTTAAGATGAAAAAAATTTTAAATTTAGTTCACCTAATATTAACAAGAATTTCCAGAATTTGGGTAAGATTTAGTTTCACCAACATTTGGAAACAACAAAAGGTACGTGCAAAGTTTTAGAGCCGCCGGAAAAATCATCGTCAAATCTATATTTTAGTGTCATTAAAACCGTACGACTGTAAAGTAACAACATATTGCATCGTAAGAAGTAAAGACACTAAAATTACAACAGTTAGCGTTACCAACAAACTTTCGACGCAATAAATTTTGACAGCTAGCGTTGCTACCTAATTTTTCCATACTAAATATGAAGAATCATCAATATTAGTGTCGTCTTATTTCGACGCCCAAATATTTAGCGTCAACATTGATCTCTTTTAGCGCCAAAAGTTGATGATACTAAAGGTTGTTTTCATATAGTGATACAATTTATTTATTGTTTATAATTTTTAAATTCAAAACTAAATTTCTATCAAAATAATATGTTTCATTAAAAAAGTATATATTGATGATATACAAATCATAATCTTTAAAAGTAGTGTTGTTGTTGATATTTTCGAAAAATTAAAAAAATGGGTCAAAAATTACCCTAACATTTTAAGAAATTAATTATTTCAAACCAGTCACTTTTAAACACGTTTATCTTCTTCATTCGGACATAAAATGACAATTTATAAAATTCTACATACACATAACAATCATACAACAATTTTATTCAAGGAATCTCTCTCAAATTTGGACGTCTACAAGAAGGAATCAGTATAAAATCCACTACGTCTCACATAATACACAGCCTAAAAATTGACTATCTTCACACGAGAGAAAAAATATTATTATTAAACAAGTCATTTTCAAAAACACATAATTTCTTCATCCTAATTTTAAATCATAATCTATAAAATTCTACATACACTTAATATTAATATATATAACTTTTATCAGGAAATCTCTCAAATTCAGACATCTACAAAGTTGAAATTAGTCCCAAAGTCACTGTATCGTACATAATGCACAACAAAAAATTGCGACGAATCTTAATAAAAAAATGTGATTGTTAAATGAGCCTTTTTAACCACTTATATCTCTTCATCCGAACTGTAACACCTCGTCAGAGGCAGAATGCTAACGGTAGGAGACAGGTTTAACCCGTCTCCATAAGCCTCTAAATTTACAAAAAAATCTGGCATGATGTATCCTAAAACTGGACAACCTGGATGTTAGTCCAGCATAAAAACGAACCTGAAACAAACATCATATATCAAAATAGACCTCAGATCTATACCAACACATCAAAATCATCATCCTAAGGGCTCCGTGCCCATATCATCTATCAACATTCAATGGCTTTGTGCCCACAACATTATAAGCAATAAAAAAAATTTCTTAATACAAACGGCGTGCACAGCACGACAAACAAAACAATAAATCAAATATCCTAACCTTCTAAAACTTCTTCCAGGACAATTGTGAGGGTGACTGTCGTTTGGTTGATCTGTTAAGGTTGGTGCTCGGAGTGCCAATCCGGATCGTATTTATGTCTGATTCATGAATATGAGCAATTCCATTTTCCATAATATTACTTATTTAATGGTAGCACTGTTGGACAATTATGACCCATAGCGTCACTATTTGTACAGATCATGGTGTTGTTGTACAAATTAACTATGTGACAAAGGAGATTGCACTCTTATCATTTGTGATTAGATCACCAAGATATATAAATGATAGGAGGTCCTAATGATTTGTTCATGGATTGAGAATGATATGAGACAGTATCAGTCCACGAAGGAATAAATCAATAGATATCCCTAGTCAGAGTATTATCGAGATAGGACATCGATAATGCGCAAAAGACTAGTATTACCTTGTGCGCGCTTGTGAGGGCACAACGACATAGTTCTCGTATATTTGGGTATAGGATATTAATGCAAGTGTAATAGGAGGTTGTGTTTTACCGATGGTACGGGAAACAGCTTCGCTCTGGATAGACCCCCTCGGAATTCCATTAGTAGTATGACTATGTGTCTATGGAAGTCCGAAATGGGGGTAAGTGTATTTGGTCTTAACCTGAGACTTGCACCGCTAATACTTACGACAATCAATATACTTTGGTTTTGGTCGTCCAGGGCTTTAACCGGTTTCTGTGCACGCCTCTTCTGGGTATATCGAGAATCGTAGTGTGTTGGGTGTGATGTCAAGACGGAAGTATCACTTCAGTCATATGGAGATGATGGTCACGTAGGATACGGTACTAGTACTCTTATGTACTGCAGTCATCGGGATAAAATGACAAGGTCAGGTTTATCCAATTATAGAGACTAGTTACCATATATCTGACATGTGCTTCGTACGGGGCAGACACAATTCCAGCCCCAGGCCTAGCACAAGATCATCCGATACTGAATCGAAAATGCAATACTACGTATACTACGCCTGATATAGATCCTTATATTCCTGTCAGGATATTTCTAGAGAATTGGGTAGGCATGGCGCTTTGCTAGAAGCCAACCTTGTCTTGTAAATCGGTACAAACATAGTACTAGGTACTTACGTGTTCGGATAGTCTGACGACCGAATTTACTGCCAACATATCCAGGGATCTCATGGGTCGCTTCCCGAAGATTCACCGATGACGTATGACTCGCACTTTTAATTAATCTGGGATTAATTAGATGAGAGAGAAAATTAATCTGGGATTAATTGCGGAGATATTTTATATGGGATAAAATATCAATTAAAGAGAGATAACGATTAATTTGGAATTAATCGATAAAATTAATATATTCGATATATTAAACGAAATTGGATTTCGACGTGGAATTAAAATTAGATTTTAATTCAGGCGAACGAGTTAATTTAGAATTAATTCGTTAGCTACGTGAATACTAATTTCGCTAGGCATAATCATTTAATTACGTCGCAATGAAAAATTAGTTAATTTGGAATTAGCAAACCCGAGCCCGGGATTGTTTGCGAGCGTATTCGCATTTCGAATTCGAGTGCGGCACGCAAGTCAAATCAAGCGTCAAATCGCTAGTCGCATCAAGCGTCAAATCGTTAGTCACTTTGAGTGATGTGAAAACTTGTCACTTGATTTGATTGATTGAGTGATGTGACTTGATAGGTGTTGTTGAAGATTTTAGTTGCTTGACTTTTGGAAAGCCAAATTCATTGTAAATGAATTTGAAATTCACATTTGTGTATAAGATACACAAATTAGAAATAACTCACACAACACTTCCTCTCTCTTTCTCTCCTCTCAAACACTCCCAAGGGGCTGTGTTCTTCACTGGCTTTTGCCCAGAAACCGTGACCAAGGTAAGCCAAGTGGGGAAATTTGTGGCAAATTTCTTGAGTGCTAGCACACTACGAAGTCATGCGAAGGTGATAGGGAAGTCCACCCATGAGTTTGAAATCATTTGACGAAGCTTGGAGCTTGTTCAATGAGCCCAAAGCCGCATCTTGGAGGAAGAACAGCAGTGAACTGCCGTGACCATGACAGTGAGCAGAAAATAATTTTTTTTCATTGTCGCGTCGCTCAACCGATCGATGTGAGTATTCCGTAACTCCTTCATTGTATTCGCACATGTGTTTTATGCTTTGTATTCGATCCTTGGGACCGTAGAACTCCAACAATGGTATCAGAGCAATTGAAAAGCATGAAATTTGATTAGGGCTTAAAATTTGGGTAAATTGATTTTTAGCATGATTTTATGAAATTGGATGAATGAATATGCTTAAATATGTTTTAATTGAGGATTGATTGGATCAATTTGAAGAAAAATTATTTGGAACAAATTTGCCCAATATCTTAGGCTTGGGCGAATTGATGGATGCCCTAAATTGTCTTGGATTTTTTTTTTGATTCATTGGATGAGTTGGAAAAAATTGGGAATGACGATTTAATGTTAATTTAGATTTGATTGGATTGAATTCGAATTGGACATAAAAATCCCCTTATTGCCGAGACGTGACTAGCATGTTTGGGTTTGATTTTTGATCAAAATGTGTTGGACACTAATTGATGTAATTGAGCATGATTAATTAGACTAATTGATGTTTTAGAAATATTAATTGGGCAATTAATTATGTAATAAACTTTATGTAATTAAATTGAGAAATTGGGTTTTTGTAATTTAATTATATTGGGCCTAATTTTGGAAATTGGACTTTGAAAGTTGTTATTGGGCTTATTGGGCTTGGTTGTACCAAGTTGGGTTTAGGCTAAATTGGTTGGATCCAATTAGGCCCAAAACCGCTTCCATAAAGACCAAATGCGACTAATGGGCCTTTAAATTTTAATTGGGCCTAATGGGCCTAAATTGATTTCTAGGCTTATGGGGTAATTCCTTGATTGGACTTTGGTTATTGGGTTTGACCCGAGCTGACCAAAAGTCCACGCCTTAAGAAATTAATTAAAAGCCCATTGGACCTTAATTAAATAGACGTTGGATATTAATCGGGCTTTGAGACCCGTAACGATTAAATTTGGAATTTAAATCGTAAAGGTTTATTAATAAAGTGTAGTATTTAATTTGGAATTAAATAGCGAATTAGTATTAAATGCAAATTGAATTGGATTTAATTATGTAGTTTAATTTAATTCAAGAATTCGTACTTTGAGTACTTATTCGTAAAACGAGTTTGACTCGAGCAAAATCAAATCGTTGTTTGAACATTGGATGATCATTAATTATCAGATTAATTGATTTGATTAGATTGATTGATAACATGCTTGTGTGAATACATGGTTGCGATGCATGAATAATGTATATCGGATGGATATTAGATGGGTGGGGCAATTTTAGAAATTGTTGTAATAAATTTGATTTATTAATTGGACCTGCGTGTCCAGCCTTATTACCTCATTTCTCTTTGTATTCTCTTCTCAACTATTCCCCTCAATGTAAATGAGGTTTCTTTAGAAGTGTAGTGTAACGGGTAGAAGCAATACATGTGCTAGCGGGAGAGGGGAGAGTGAGAGATTTGATCTAGGATCATTGTGTAAAGTATCCATCTGCATATCATTATTATTTATTTATACTCGCTAAATTATGTGTTTAGAATGCATGTATAAGGGTGTATGATGATGAGACCTTAACAAAAAATAAATTGGTTGCCAATTTGCACGCGAAAAACCCTCAAAACTATTAAGCGTTTTTCCTTCCATTGAGTGATTCTCACTCAAGATTCGAGACTGGCATTGGCTTGTTGGCCAAAGTCAAGGCCTTTGTCCGTCGAAGATGTGTTTGAATCACGAGAGCTTTGTTCCATATCAGTGTCTTATCCAAGTTGTGGTTTGTTGGCTAAAGTCAAGACCACTTCTTGTCCATCGACATTGATTACGAAGCTTTCCATGGTCAATGGGTTCCGCTTAACTGGGATCACAAAGTTTGTTGTGCCAAAGCCAAGGCTTAGTTGATTCAGAGGAAAAAGGTTAGGCAATATATTGGATATATTAGCATATATAAGATATATGTTTCGGACTTGGATGTCCCCCTACTGGATCTAGGAATTGGATTGGATCCAATTGATCTTAGAGATCTACCTAGTTAATTATCATAAAATTTGTTGGCCAAAGTCAAGATTATGTGATATTTGACGGGATCCTAGCCCGCTAGAAAACATGGTTTCCCGAGTACTCGACAGAGGGTTAGAGGCTCGCCGAAAAATAGTGGGAGGCAAGAATTGAATTTGTAATATTCGTTTAATTACTTGCCATACGCGCTCAAACAAATATCATTCGTCATATAAATTAAATGTTAGTTGGAGTAATATTTAAATCGTTGTTTTAATTATCAGTTGGACTGTATTCAAACAAATTAAAATTATAGATGATTAAATAGTTGGACTATAATAATCATTATAATAAATAGTACCTAAATCGTTGATTAAATAGTTGGACTATTAGAATCAAGATAAAATTGAAAGACTGACATTTAAAACATAATCCTAGGGAAAATGTATTTAAATGGTTTAATTTTTAGATTGGGAATAATTTTTTCAGGATGGTCCTGGAAACTAATAAGTTACTTTATTTGATATAAAATAACATATTAGGCCTAAGGCGGAGTTAAGCAAATAGTAGAGCATAATCTTTGGAAGATTTATGTGATGATAGCTTTAGTGCTTATTCCATTAAGCTTGCCGCAGTAGATTCCTTAATTTCTTAATCAGAACTAAGGATTAGATCCTGAAAGTATGATATTGAAATTGAAGGATCTTCATAAATCTATACTTAGATTTTAGAAGTACTAATTGCATACATAACTCTTGGAGAGTTAATGACTATTCTCAAGGAGATAAAGTCAACGTTTGCAATAAGGCAAGTAGCGCAAGGCGCACTTACTTCGATATTCTAGAACCTGAGGCTTGGCCAAAGGCTTCTGGAGTGTTGAAATTGGCAAAGGCAAAATCATTATATTCTTCTAGGAAGATAAATGACATATCCTAAAATGTCTGCCTAAATTATGGCAAACAGGATCGCGGAAGTGTGACTGCCGTTTGGACAAGGCAGATATGAAGGAGCTGAAAACAGGGCAAGGCTCTGACTTCAAATATGTTTGTCATATTATGTTCACTACTAGTATTAAAATTGGATTTTAGATACTTAGTGTGATACATAAATATATATTGTTGTTCAGAATCTGCTATGAGCAGGATACTGACTTCTGTTAAGATTTATCTGCGAATCGGAAACGGGACGAAAGTCATTGTTTCAACCGTAGATACCTAAGTTTAGGGACTACCCTCTGGGTGTGTACCTAAATTTGGAAACTGTTATAATGTAACTAGTTTGACTAGAGACATTATCTCTATATCAGTGTATAACCCGCTGCGGGTGAACCTTTATATTCTAGAACACTAAAGTGTTTTATTTTATAAAGATGATATTGAGATAAACACATTAGATGTGAATAACAGCATTTATATTTTGAATATAAATAAATCTAAAAAATATAACATGACAAACAAATAGCTCAAACTGATTTGATCAGAAGAAATTTATTTGTGGCATTGTAGTCTGGGACACAATCAAACAAGAATCGTATATCCACACTTTTGAAAAGTGGGTACTTGGACTGATTTTATTCCATTCAAATAAAGTCTACGAATCTAGTTTATTTGGCAAGTGCCTAAAACATTATTTACTTGGTAAAAGTGCAAATGCCACCGATCTATTGCCCTAATTCATAGTGAAATAAGTGGGCCAATGTATAGCTAGGCTAGATGTGGATATGAATATTTCGTGACCTTTACGGATGTGGCATCGCGTTATGGTTATGTGTCTCTTTTGAAACACAAATCGGAAACTTTTACAGTTTCGACATGAAATAGACAAACAGATCGGCTAAAGTATTAAACCGTCACGGTAAGACCGTAATGGCAAATACTTAAGCAATAAGTTTCTAAAATACTTGAAAGAGTATAGTATTCTTTCGATAAGGACTCCTCCCGGAACAAGTCAATTGACGGTGTGTCCGAACAGAGAGTAACCGAATTTTGTTGGACATGATAAGGTTAATCATGAGTTGCTCTGAGCTACCATTTCCTTCAACGGATACGCATTTACAGTGCATAACTTATTTAGAATAAGGTTCCATAAAAATATGTTTGACAGATTTCATATTAGATATGAACATGAAAGAAACCAGGTTTCTCATTCCTGAAAATTTGGGAATGTTATGCATATGTTTGGATGATACCAAACTAGAATTCAAATTGGATAAGTGCCAATTGTAGGTTATCCTAGGGAAACCATAAGTATAGTACTTATACAACTCACAAGAGAACAATTTAATTGTTGCTCACCATGCCGTTTTCCTAAGAGGAATAGCATATACAGTGGTAAATGGGAAGATAGTAAAACTCGATGAAAATTGGAGTAATACTGTTCTAGGCACCGATTCCTAATGGAACATAAATAGTTCATCAAGGATGAAACTATACGAGTAATCTTTGAATACACAAGAACCGCGTATGTCGGAGAGAATCAGAAAACAACCTGGGGTATAGGTTTCTGATCTCACCTCATAAAGATGTTTATCTTTTGAGGAACACCAACTGACTACGTATGAGGAAGCGATACAAGGTATCGACTCCCTATTATGGCAAAGTGCTATAACATCTGAAATGGATTCCATGTATATCAACCAGTTTGGATATTAGTTGTAGTACTGCAAGGCATTATGTCGATTGGTACTATATCAGTCTTCAAGGAAGACATACATGGAAGGCAACATACCAACGTGAAAACTAGGCTTTTAGCAAAAAGGTATCGTTATCAACATTGTGTTGATTACGATTCAACCTTTTACCTGTTGCCACGGTAAATCCATTTGGATAATGCTTGCTAATGCTGCATGTTTCATTTATGAAATATGTCAGCTGAATGGGAAAATCGCTTTCCTTAAAAGGAAACCTTTTGGAGGATGTTTACAATATCCTGTCGGTTTTGTAGTACCAAAACTAGCAAACAATGTTTGCAGGTTAATCGATCCATGTATGGATTGAAGCAAGCATTGAGTTCTTGGAATTATCGTTTTGATATAATCATAATGGAGTATGATTTAATTCAAAACGAAATGATTCTTGTGTATATAAGGAGGTTAGTGGGAGCGCACTGACAATAAATGTCCTATCAATAATGATAATAAATCATTTCTTGGAAATGATATTCCCATAAAAACAATCGGTGAAAGCTTGGCTTTTGAGAAAACTCTCCGAGAAATCATACATTGAAAAATGTACGCGACCTGGTGTCTCATACTCTTTGAGCATATGGATTCACAAATAGGTCAATCCAAGTGATAGTCACTGGATTGATATTAAGAACATCTGTTAGTTTCTTAGAGAACTAATGATGTTGTCTTATACTATGGAGATGGAAACTTGAAGTGACTGGGATCACTACTGCAAGTTTCCAAACGGATAATAACGACTATAAGTCGTAACAACGGTACTATACAGTTTGAATAATAGAACAGTAAGCTGGAAATCTTCCAAGCAAGATACTGTTACCGAATAAACAACAAATGCGGGTTATTGCTGCAGCTGAGGCAGCAATAGAAGCCATTTGGGTCGATAATAAATCTAATTAGATTAGATATAGTTCTATTAGCAGCTGAGCTAGGCTTCAGCGCAAGCTAAAGAATTAATGGTCTCATCAACGATCCAGATAAATACTTCGATATTCAGCGATGTGATGATCGAATAAATCGCATCAGATGATAATCATGCAAATCCGCTGACGAAAACATTTTCTCAGCAATTTGCGCCAACCGTACATAGTTTGGGTGTCAGACACTCGAGTGACTGGCTATAGGCCAAGTTGGAGATTGTTGGACAATTATGACCCATAGCGTCACTATTTGTACAGATCATGGTGTTGTTGTACAAATTAACTATGTGACAAAGGAGATTGCACTCTTATCATTTGTGATTATATCACCAAGATATATAAATGATATAAGGTCCTAATGATTTGTTCCTGGATTGAGAATGATATGAGACAGTATCAGTCCACGAAGGATAAATCATTAGATATCTCTTGTCAGAGTATTATCGAGATAGGACATCGATAATGCGCAAAAGACTAGTATTACACTTGTGCGCGTTTGTGAGGGCACAACGGCATAGTTCTCAAATATTTGGGTATAGGATACTCATGCAAGTGTAATAGGAGGTTGTGTTTTACCGATGGTACGGGAAACAGCTTCGCTCTGGATAGACCCCCTCGGAATTCCATTGGTAGTATGACTATGTGTCTATGGAAGTCCGAAATCAGGGTAGGTGTATTTGGTCTTAACCTGAGACTTGCACCGCTAATACTTACGACAATCAATATACTTTGGTTTTGGTCGTCCAGGGCTTTAACCGGTTTCTGTGTATGCCTCTTCTGGGTATATCTAGAATCGTAGTGTGTTGGGTGTGATGTCAAGATGGAAGTATCACTTCAGTCATATGGAGATGATGGTCACGTAGGATACGGTACTAGTACTCTTATGTACTGCAGTCATCGGGATAAAATGACAAGGTCAGGTTTATCCGATTATAGAGACTAGTTACCAGACATCTGACATATGCTTCGTACGGGGCAGACACAATTCCAGCCCCAGGCCTAGCACGTGATCATCCGATCCTGGATCGAAATACGCAATACTACGTATACTACGCCTGATATAGATCCTTATATTCTTGTAAGGATATTTCTGGAGAATTGGGTAGGCATGGCGCTTTGCTAGAAGCCAACCTTGTCTTGTAAATCGGTACAAACTTAGTACTAGGTACTTACGTGTTCGGATAGTCCGACGACCGAATTTACTACCAACATATCTGGGGATCTCATGGGTCGCTTCCCGAAGATTCACCGATGACGTATGACTCGCACTTTTAATTAATCTGGGATTAATTATATGAGAGAGAAAATTAATTTGGGATTAATTGCGGAGATATTTTATCTGGGATAAAATATCAATTAAAGAGAGATAACGATTAATTTGGAATAATCGATAAAATTAATATATTCGATATATTAAACGAAATTGGATTTCGACACGGAATTAAAATTAGATTTTAATTCGGGCGAACGAGTTAATTTAGAATTAATTCGTTAGCGACGTGAATAGTGATTTCGCTAGGCATAATCATTTAATTACGTCGCAACGGAAAATTCGTTAATTTGGAATTAGCGAACCAGAGCCCGGGATTGTTTGCGAGTGCATTCGCATTTCGAATTCGAGTGCGGTACGCAAGTCAAATCAAGCGTCAAATCACTAGTCGCATCAAGCGTCAAATAGTTAGTCACTTTGAGTGATGTGACAACTTGTCACTTGATTTGATTGATTGAGTGATGTGAGTTGTTGAAGCTTTTAATTGCTTGACTTTTGGAAAGCCAAATTCATTGTAAATGAATTTGAAATTCACATTTGTGTATAAGATACACAAATTAGAAACAACTCACACAACATTTCCTCTCTCTTTCTCTCCTCTCAAACACGCCCAAGAGGCTGTGTTCTTCATTCGTTCTCCCCCAGAAACCGTGAGCAAAGGAAGCCAAGTGGGGAAATTTGTGGCAAATTTCTTGAGTGCTAGGACACTACGAAGTCATGCGAAGGTGATAGGGAAGTCCACCCATGAGCTTGGAATCATTTGACGAAGCTTGGAGCTTGTTCAAGGAGCACCAAAGCCGCATCTTGGAGGAAGAACAACAGTGAACTGCCATGACCATGACAGTGAGCAGAAAAGAATTTTTGTTCGTTGCCATGTCGCTCAACCGATCGATGTGAGTATTCTGTAACTCCCTCGTTGTATTCGCACATGTGTTTTATGCTTTGTATTCGATCATTAGGACCGTAGAACTCCAACAAACACATCTTGTCTTTTATACACATATTCGATCTAATTACGATTAGATATCTAATTATGATTAGATTGAAACTAAATCTGGTTTAGTGATACGTGTATATTAGACAATGACCCTAGCATTTACAATGTACTGCGCAGTTACAACGTAGTTTGTAATTGACATTGGGAAGCGCATTATAAGACGTATATCCTTAAATAAAGTTTCTGGTCAAGATTTACTAACACGGGTCGGTTAGTAAAATCCGCTGAGACCAGTACATGTCGTATATCATGACTTGGTCCGATGGTTTATCCCAATGAACCATGAGTCTCGGGAGACTTGTATAGACATGTAGGTGTTTATTTGATAAACATTGAACGACTCATTGAAGATTTCCTAATATATGGTACACCAACGTCAATATGAATCTTCTCGAGTTAAGCGAGCATAGTGGTCCTTCGACTTGAGATACCACAGTGGGATATATGAGTTATCCTCCACACTTTAATGACAGTCACGTCACCGATCTATTCATGATCAGACCTCCGCCGGTTCGTTGGGTGTGGACTGATGCTCATGATATCCAGTGCGTATCAAGATAGGATACTTCAGTCCTGTGTACATGGCATGGGCTTCTTACACGTGTTTATAATCTAGTAAATCCTTGGCCGTGGTATAACTTTGGAAATCAGTTTCGAGTGTTATTTAGAGATCGTAAATGAAAGTTGACTATATTATACCGAACAAATTTGACGTTCTTATCTATATCTCAGGTATAATATGGATAGCCTATGATGGAGGGTTTATACGTATGCAATAACCTCGAATTGCATAGTTTAGCGAGATTATCTTGGTCGTCATAATTCAAGAGTGGGTGAATTATGGACACAAAATTGGATTTCGTGACGGATAAACCTAAACTTAGAGAGTACCACAATATGAAGTGTACTCGTTGAGCACTTGGGCAACGCGTTATGAATAATACAGATTATTCATAATACTTCACTGGATTAAATGAGTTAATTCGGATCGTTTAATCGGTTAAACGATAACACATGCATAAGGGCATTTTTAGTCAACCGTAATTAATATGTATTTGTATTTGATACAAAAATTTGATTTGATACATATTAATTATTTATCAAATGAGATTTTGACACATGTCATTAATATATGTATTTATTATTAAATGAAAATAAAAATAGATATATATTAATAATTATATTAATTAATTATTTAAATATTTAAATGTTAAATATTTGAATAATTAATTGATAAACTTTTTCATAATTGTTATGATAAATGTTTAATTATTATTGGTGACATATGGCATGAATTTATTAAGCTTAAGTGTTCAAATTTGATTTGTTAACAATAAAGCTTACTATAATTTAATGAAATAAAAAATGCATAAATGACCTAATTGCCCTTGCTAAAGTCGGTCATGAATTTTAAAAAGGGAAAATGTTTTCTTCTTCATTTTATCATCACCATGGCCAAAAACTTCAAGAGGAAAAATGGGTTCCATAGTTTCTTGATGATTCAAGGAAAGAAATTGAAGAAAATCAAGAAAAAAACTAAGGAAACAAGAGAATTAAAGGTAATTCTTTATATCCCCAAGCTTAGAAATTATATTTCTTTTTTTCTTGATGATATTATGAGATCCTAGGGTATTTTCTTTTCATAAAATTTGGGGTTTTTGGTTGTGGTGGATGGAATTGGAAGTGGTGATGCATGTGTGAAGTATTTTGGATGGAATTATTGTAATTATTGTCCAATTTGTTCATTTGATGACATGTTGCCATTCTAGAGTGTTATGACCACTCTTGTAATTCCTAGAATTGTTCTTGGGTGCTTCATGTGTGGTGACTTTGGTTGGTGTTTTGATTAATTGGATTAATCTTGAAAATTTGGATTAAAGCATGAAAAATTGGTTTTTTTGTTTTTTGTTTCAGACCTGGAATATCTAATATTTTGGTGATGCAAAATATGTCTTATGAATGTATTGGATGTGTTTTGGGAGTTTGAACAATTGCCGGAAATTATTTCGGAGTTGAAATAAGCGAAAACGATGAAAAACGGTGTTACCGGGTGACTTTTGAGCCAACCGAGTGACGGCTGTCCAAACAGTGAATTTGTCACTGTTCAGGCTTCCCATGAACTGCCCTAACACTATTGGGGCTGACCTGGGCAGTCCCCATAAGTGTTGGGTGGTCGGTTCGGTCAAAAATGCGTTTTGCGTCATTTTACGGAAAAATATTTTTCGTAAAAGTTTCGCGACGTTTCTTATTTGTTTATGTCATTATTTGATATCGAATAAATGTGTTTAGGTGAAATATGAATAAATTATTCATATTGGATATTGAATAATTTTTTCGGTAATTTGAAAAATTTTTAAAATTACGATTTCACCCGAACAGCGCTTCCGCTGCACCCTTCGCCCAAAACCCCAACATGATATGTGTCTCGAACATGACTTCTAATGTTATCGTGGTTGACCAATCTTGAAATTAGCCTACAAAACTACAAACTGGTTTGGTGTGAGTTATAAAACTTAGTGAGTAAACATACTCATGCAACAAACAAAACATAAAGTCAAGCATACTATAAACTTTTCAACATTACCAAGTTACAAATTTACCTTTATCAACTTTTAACTAACCATTTATCTATTACCTATGCAAATCCTCATATCAATTTACATATATATGTGCCAATTTAAAAGCCAAAATCCAAAGCATGCAAAGCAAAAATCAAATACTATATAGTATATCGTTTAATATCGAATTCACTTCAATCACATGAAACATGAAGTCATACATATATACTTTTATCACAAATATCCATCTTTGAAATATTATCAAATCGGTAAATCCAATAAACTTCCTTCTATTCGATTACAAACTATCTTCTATACCAAAACAAATTTTCTTTAACTTACTTCAATCACAATAACCTTATAATAGCTTGACATTCGGGATTCATATGCATATACACATACCATAGCATATTTCTCTTATATTCATGCAAACATAATTTCAGAATTCTTACACATACATTCATAACAATACCACTTAACAAACACGCTTAAAAATATCTGACATGCACATTAGTTTTCAAATCATTCATTCATTGCACATAAACATAAACATACACTATCCGTATATGTTATGAGTTCTATCATTCACATACATACACTCAGACATTCATGCAATCATCATGAAACCAACCACGAAGCACACATAACAACCAATTCATCACAAAGCACATAATCAAACAACATGCATATATGGTTGGCTTATACATAAATACCCGTACGAGACTCATTACCTATTTTAGAATAGGTATGAGATGAATGTCGTCCGAACGGATTTCTAACCAACTCGATTATAACAACACGGGATTACCAACCAATTAACATACATACATGCACACATATCACATGACACAATCTCACATACACAAGTACATACATGTTAAATATTATTTATCATCCGGTATAGATACATATATACATC
>SKCR01026904.1:0-19389 GCA_019454045.1 Zanthoxylum bungeanum | reverse complement strand
TCGTGTAGGTATTGGTTGGTCGGTTCAGTCGAAAATGTGTTTTATGTCATTTTACGGAAAAACATTTTATAAAAAGTTTCGCGGTGTTTTCAAAATTAATTATGTCTTTATTTGATATCAAATAAAATGTTTATCTGAAATATGAAAGAAGGTAAAAAAAAAAAAAAAAAAAAAAAACATTTTCATATTGTAGTACTGAAATCTTACCATAATAGATAATTTTCTTGAAAATTCCTTCAGCACGTTTGCGATCAAAAGCATCTGGCTTGCAAGCAAGAAGCTGAAGAGGAGTCATCCCATCCGCATCTTGGTCTTTAATTAAATACTCATAGTCGTTGGCAATTTGCAGGGCTAAATCTGTTATGAACAGATTACAAACAAAGGAGGACATGAACAATCAATATTTTTTTTTTTAATTCTCATCAACCAACCAGTGTACTGTCAACTAATAATATTGAAACTTAGTTTTATCATTTCTGTGAAGAAATGGCAGCTTAGAGGCACGACCATACCCAGAAACTCTATCAGCAAGAAAGTTGAATATGTCAGCTTTGCCATAACGTGCAGCAGTCTCTCCATTGTTATTGCGCATGCCTAAAAGCCCCGGAGCTTTCTTTAACACATTTTCCGCGACAGGAATCGCATGGTTGCTTGTTGCAGTCTCGTGTAGGATTGTGTTTCCAGCTTGATTTTGGCGAGTCATTTTGTCGAGATACTCGTCAGGTATGATCTGGAACTTTTCGGCAGAGCTCTATCACCTTCTGCTCATCTTCTTTTGATCACCAGAGCATTGTAAAGCTCTGCATTGATTTTTTGTTTGGGATCAATATCTTCAATGGTGGGACACATCATTAGCAGAGAAGTTTGAATTATAGAAAATGAAGCAAAAGATGCCAATAGTTTGATTAAAGATGATGGTTATGACTTGTGATGTTGCCACTTTTTTAGTTTATATATTGAGTTTAGTTAATTTGCTTGTTAGTGCGGAGAAGGTTCAAGATCTCACATTGAAATCTTTGATTCGAATCCAATGAGTGTGTTTCTTGTAAGAGTCAGGGACAGTCGAAGGTTTTACGTCTTCCGCTTAAGCCCGGAAGAGATGATTTGACGGCGAGATTTCCAACGATTCCAAAAAAAAAATATTAATACTTTAAATATGATACCCTTAAAAAAGATTTATTCCTTTTATTTTTAAAAAGAAAAATTACAACTAAGATATCATACAATTACAATCTATCACAAATTGAAAGGAGAAAAATAATTATAGTGTGTGATGTATCAATTAGGTTTCATATACACTATGTCATTTATGTGCATAATTAATATCAATTTAACTCATGAGAGATTTTTTGGTGCAACAGTGGTATGGGTGACGTGGTACCACAAGCGAATTAAAAAATGACATGTAGAGTTTCTTTACCTATTTTGTAGTTGTTTTTTAATTTTTTTAGCACGCGTGGCAGTGGATGATTGGCTTGTTGCATGGATGACGTGGTAGCACTGTTACATAGAATATTTTCTCCAAAACAAGGCGTTTCAATGTTTGGCTTGCCACATAAGATTTAGAGTTATACTTTTTAGGAAAAAATAATAACTTTGAAATCAATGTTATTATTTTATCTAAGAGACATATCCGAAAAGAAAAACCGCACATCATTATTTGTCCTTGGAACAAAACAACGGTTTTCTTTTAAAATAAGTTTATATATATATGACAAGAATATATTGAAATGTCCCATTAAAAAAGTGTCACATATTCTTCTTGAATGATTGTATTCAACACTTTCATTATCGTGTTCGTGACTCACATTATTTTATTTTTTTGGATATGATATAGGTAAGATTGAATATCTTTAATCTGTCTGGGAAAAAAAAAGTTACTGCCTCCAGCAGTGACTTTTAGAAAAAGAGAAGGATCGAAATGTAATTGTTGTATAGAATTTAACCATAAAATGTTCAGTTCCCGTTAGTTGATTGATTTCGGTGGGCTTCAATCTGAAACACATGCAGAATAAAGGAGGAAAGGGTAAAAAAGAAAAAGGAAAAAAATTCTTAATAAAGGAGGAAAGGGTGAAAAAGAAAAAGAAAAAAAAATCTCTGTCCATGAAGATAGAGAATAATTTTTTGATACAACGGAAGCATATGTGACGTAGTATCATTAATAAATTAGTAAATTATATATATGATTTAATATCTATTTTTTTTAATTATTTTTTAATATTTTACCACACATGATAATTGATTATTGGATTATTACATGAATGACATGATACCTTCGTTATATTGTAGATTTTTATCGAAAACAGAGGTTCATGGCCTTGGCAAAGTTTGCAAATATTCTTATCCAAAAAAGTTTACAAATATATCCAAAGCTTACCAGTAAATTACCAAATTACCAAATTATTTATTTTGGCATCATTTTAGTTCGAACAGTTTTTGTTGTACATCAACTTCTCACCTTCAAATTGACAGAGAAAAAAGAAATCATCTTCTCATTTTATCTCATTGAGTAAATATACAGTAAATATTTAAATTCCAGAAGTGAGATCTTACCCTACTAAAAATTTTACTATACAACTATATTACCACATCATCAATATAACAATTCAATAATATTTTATCATGTATGTTAAAAAGTAAAAAACAATTAAATAAATTATAATTTCATTTATAATTATTTATTGATAGTATCACATCACTTGTACAATGATGGTATCCAATAATTACTCAGAACCTCATAATATCACGTCACTCATACTACAACATAATAATATATATATATATTGTCACGTGTGTTAAAATAGTAAAAAAAATAACTAAATAAATGATAGTTATATTTAATACGAACTTAAATTCAGTGTTGGGCTTTTTATAAATTAATATTGGTAGTTATTAGATAAAAAAGATAAATAATTGAATTTTAACTGTATATAATTATACATGTACACATAGCATAATGAAAATTCGGGGTTATCCTAAGTTCTGACCCTATGCGGAATTACAAACAATAAGCAGGACAAGTTCTGTTACTGCTACTATGGAATTGCAACAGGCAAATTAACAGGCAACACAATAACAATCAAATAAAATATGCTGCAAATATAAAAACAATAACGATAAATAAAGCAGCAAATAAAATCAATCACACAAAATTCAACACAATAATTTTGGTGACGAAGTGGAAAACTCTTCCGAGTAAAAAACCACTCCGGGTATAGGCTACCACCCGAATCCACTATATCGAGAAAAACTTACAGCGATGGTCAAGACCTATGGTGGCAACTCCACCGACTCAAGTACCTCTATACTGCAAGAACTCAAGGCAACTCCTCAAGCCCGCGACCCACGGTTTTCATCAGAACCTCTGAAGTCTCTGAGTAGATTATATCACCAATTGACGCCGGAACTCCGACTACCAAAACTCCTCCTAAAGAACTCTAAAGGATTAGGGATTTTGGGTTATGTTGTGTTGAAGGTTTATCAAAGAAGGATTCACACCATTAATAGAGAAGACAAGAAGATGAAGAAGTCTTCAATGCTGGAATCAAAGAGAGTTGAAAGCTTTGAGAGATTTGGCTCAAGGGAAAAGTGTTTCAGCTCTTTCAACTAATGGGGAATGGCGGCTAAGTGTTATATTTATAGGTAGGGTGAAAACCTAGGGTTTTGCAGGCCAAAAACGCGTTCAGATCGCAGTCGCGTTCGAACGCTTACTAGAACGCTACACGAACGCGCCCTTTCTGTGAAGACTCGTTCGAACGTCAATCGAACGCACAACGAACGTGAGGTCTCTGGAATGCTCCCGTTCGAACCCCACAAGAACGTGCCTCGAACGTTTGCTCTCTGGAATGCTCCCGTTCGAAATAAAGAACGTGCCACTAACGCCACACGTTCGAACCCACAAACGAACGCAGCACTAACGCTAATCGTTCGAACACTGAAACGAACGCACCACGAACGCATGTCTGATGCACAGCAGCCAGAAACCAGTCCAATTGCACAAAGATCTTCATGAAAGATTACAACTCAATTGAACTTGTTTTTGTTGTGAATAAACACACAATAATAGAGGTGAATTGAGAGAAAATTCTTCTTTTATTTTACTCACAAAAGAATTACAAAGCTTACAACTCAAGCTTTACAAAAAACTCTCAAACACTTTACTCTCTATCTTTCCTCACGATTTGGGATGCTGATAACAATGGGAGGGCTCTCTTTTTATAGTGCCCAAACCGCGTGCTACAGTAACACGCGGTTTGGGCAGTTGGCAACTTTGCCAACTTGCAGACTGTTTGCATGAAGCAGCTGGCAGCATGCTTTCGGTGCTCATGCTTGCTAGCTGCTTCATGCTGTCTTCCAACAGTTTTGTCACGAACAAATGCCAATAAAAATGGAACTAACACATAAGATTATTAAAAACTGAGCAAAAAAAAGCCAGAAGTGAATCTAAATTCATTTAACTTGTTGAGAGCTCGTGCAATAGGCGAGTTAATTTAAAACTAGCTTGTTTTTTTATAAAGTTGTTGGATGTAATTTGTATGTATATTATTTCACGTACATATATATATATTTTTAAAAATATTGAGCATATTAAATTGAGTTCAATATATATGTTTTTTTAAATTATAGTATTTGATTAATATTAGTTCATGTACATATACAATTGTTGTTTGAATCTTGAGCTTATTACTTTGAATTTAAATTTAGTTCATGTCCATGTATAATTATTTTTAAAATCTTAAACACATTAAATTACATTCATATTTATTTAGAAGAAATATAAAATATTACACACACAAATTATCCAAATTCTTTCCAAATATATTGTACTTCCATCAAATAAAGGGATAGCTCAAATTATGAATGGACTAATAAGAAGCTTTGGGTAGGTTCATGATGAATGAGGAGTGATGAGCGACCAATATTCATATATTTCTCGCTCCTTTAGCTTGATGTTTTGTAAGTTATCTCAAGTTTTATGAGTATTTTGATGTGTTTTGGGTTCGTTTTGCAGATAAAAATAATAGTTATTTTTAAAATCTTAACATATTAAATTACATTCATATTTATTTAGAAGAAATAGAATATATTACACACACCAATTATCCAAATTCTTTCCTAATATATTGGACTTCCATCAAATAAAGGGATAGCTCAAATTATGAATGGCCTAATAAGAAGCTTTGGGTGAGTTGATGATGAATGAGGAGTGATGAGCGACCAATATTCATATATTTCTCGCTCCTTTAGCTTGATGTTTTGTAAGTTATCTCAAGTTTAATGAGCATTTTGATGTGTTTTGGGTTCGTTTTGCAGATAAAAATAATAACGAGACTCAATAGAATCAACGCATGATGAAAACAGCAAATTATGGAGCAAATTGGGGTAAATTCGGAATTAAGATGTGCATCATGATGCTGGATTGCGCGTCGTGACACGATCTAGTTATAAAATGAGACAAAGAGTGCTAAAGTGATATACTTATCGCGTCGCAACGCCGACCATTGGACGTCGCGACGCTAATCCACATGTGTCGCGACATAACCTTGTGAGCGTTGCGATGCTCAATAACATACACGCGTGTCGCGACTCTAAGACATGTGTTTCACGACGCGCCAACGTTTTCCAGGCTTTTCAAAAAATGTACTCAAGAATGAACCGCGACCCTATATAATAATAGCTCGTTCCAAGCCTTAGACATCAGTTTTTTTAGAGATTTTCATACCCTAATGTCATAGCCTCCAAGGTGAAATTGGAGAGAAAAACAAAGCACATCATAGGATTACAACTCAAAAATTCATCAGTAATGAGCGAATGATTGACGATCTCAACAGAGTTTCTTCATCCTTTTAACTCTTTAATATTTTATTTATTGTTGAATATTTATTTAGAGTTTATGACAATGTGTAATAACTAGATCTATAATATGGAGATGTGATGAAACTCAGACTTTATAAATTGAGTTTCTTATATCTTGTGTGATATTTTGGCTTATTTATCGAATCATGATCTTAATGTTTCTTGTTGTTTAATCACCAATAGGATTGATCACCAATAGGATTGATGTAATAAACTTAACAAATGAATTTTAGGTTTAGTCTTAGATTCAATAACACACGATATCATCTTAGAGATTTTCTTACAAGATAGAAATATACTCGTAGGGCGGGTGTAGGTATAATTGAAACTTGTTCTTAATGAATTTGTGATTAATTAATTGACATAGAAATATAGTTGATTAGTTTATTTTGAATGTTTGCACATACATGACCATCGAAAGAGGTTTGTGGATATTTTAGTGTTCCAGGTTAATAAGCCAATATATTACACGAATATAGGAAAATCAATTTATCTTTAGAATAATACTGAACGGATTCACAATCCTGAATGTTTTCTCTTCATTTATTCCCTTTGAAATTTTATCATAGTTTTATTTTCTCACATGAATGCCCGATTTATTCAATTCCTCCGACTCAAGGGACAGCATGCAGAAGTGAAGGCTACTGTAATTAGGTTTTCATGGAATGGAAGACCTTGTAGCTTGGACCCTAAATCTGTCAGAGAAACAAAAAATGTTATTCAGTAGAGCCACGAACCAGAGAGGAATGAACAGTTTTGCCTTGTTCCCTAAGTAATTGAAAGCCCTTGTCAGTGATTTTGTTATGTAGAGAGGAAAATATGACAAGGCAAAGATGCCCAATGGGATGAAAGAGCAAGTGTAGAGTGCAATTTTAGCCCAGCTGGCCTTGGTCTTGATCATGAGCAGAATCGTTGCCGCAAATGCTACCATCATAAGGCAAACAGAAAGAAAAAGAAACGTGAACCCCAGTATCAATTTATTAGGAAGCGAGTGCTTAAAATCTTCTAATCTGAAAGGGGATGAGAGCATTGAGAGAAATGTAACCACAGCTGCCAAAGAGAATGTGAGAGAGAGAGCGTCGGAGATAGTGAAAGTGACAAAAAAAGGATGATCAAGAAGGATAGGATAGCCAGTTTGCTCATTTGCGCCTCCTGGTACCGTGTAAGCAGCTGCAAATGCAACGGTAGCAATTAGAACTGCCACCACTGAGCATCCTTCTGTTGTGTGTATTAACCATTCTTTGGATAAAACACGTAGGTCGTTATTTGCAGTAGCAAATAACCCTTCTGCTGTATACCCCATGTTGTTCCGGTGATTCAAGAATTGGGGCATTGTCACATCCTTCACTCGCTGCAAAATTCATCATTAATTGCAATCACATCATATAAATTCAAATTCCTTTGGTTATAAAGTAGAAGTGAAATCGCACCTCGTACCAATGCAACTCGTCCTGCAAAACTAGAGCAGGGCCTTCCATCTTTTCAGGTACATAATCTTTTCTTTTGATTCCAACCAAGTGCAATATGGTGTTGCCCTTTAAGTCAATTTTTCGAACTAGCCTCCGCATTGCTACTTCCATGTTTATTACAAGCTCAAAAATCTCTAACTGCCGGTACTTAATAGCTAAGTGTAATATATTTCGTCCATCATCATTAACATGTTCAACTGCTTGAGGATATTCGTCGAGTATTTCCTTAACAATCTCAATACATCCTGATTTTGTCGCTAGAAACAGAGGGGTATCAACAGAAACAATGGATGAGACTTCAGCAATCCCTTTCTGATCACTGGCCCCATATCGGTGTATCTTAGGCCTACTCCGGTCCTGGATAGTTTCAGTGACCTCCCATGAAGTATCTCTTTTTATTAGAAACTTGGCAAGCACCCTGGCCGATTCATACTTTTGCTCTTCTGCTCGAATGGCTTCTCTTCGGCCCAAACTACAAGCATATATAACTTTTGCACAGATTGAAAGTTAGAAACTTTAGAAATTATAAAAACAGAAGCAACAAAAAAGCTTGGATTAAATAAATTTAATTGCAAGCAAATGAAGGCAATTAAAGAAGTGGAAAATTAAAAATCAAGGAATCTTACCACAATCGAGTAGTTTCTTGAGAATTCCATCAACATGTTTACGATTAAAAGCTTCAGGTTTGAATGCTAGAAGCTGAAGAGCAGTCATCCGTCCACATCTTTTTCTCCAATTAAAAACTTATAATCGTTCACAAGTGACAGGGCTAAATCTGTTATTGGCATTTTGCATTCATAATGAAGATTCAATCACAAACATAACAATACTGAAAATATTTTATTTTCTACAAAAGGTGCAATGAAACTCACCAAATGCAGAGAAAGAATGGCAATGTGAAGAACACTAGTTTTATCATTTCTGTGAAGAAAGGTCAGCTTAGTGGCATGATTATAACCAGAAATTTTGCCAGCAAGAAAGTTGAATATCTCAACTTTGCCATAACGTGCAGCATTAAATAAAGCAGTCTCTCCATTGTTATTGCGCATGCCTAGCAGCCCCGGTGCCTTCCTTAAGACTTTGTCAGCGACAGGGACAGAGTGGTTGCTGGTGGCAGTCTCGTGTAGAATAGTATTTCCTGCTTGATTTTGTCGTGTCATTTTGTCGAGATACTGATCGGGTAACTCATCCAGCAACTTCAGCACCAAGTTACTTTTCTTGGTGTAAGTAGCCATATGAAGTACTGTGTCATCATGAATTGTAAATACATACAATGAATGATCTGGGGTTTTTCTGCAGAGTTCAATTACCTTCTGCTCATCTTGTTTGATCATCAGAGCACTGTAAAGCTCTGAGTTGATTTTATCTTTAACATCGCAATCTCCTGTGCCTATGGTAGTCATTAATTTGAAGGCAGTGCAGTTTAATTAGAGAAAAGAGTAGCCAAGTGATTTGATTGTTATTGGCTTTTGCTTAATTAGTTTTATATATATATCTTACATGTGTGTGTTAAATAGTAAAAACTAATTAAATAAATGATTTTGTAAGAAAAATTGATCCTCCCACCTCCCCTGACAAATTTCCCTCCTCTAGCCCCACCTTATCTCCCCTGCAAATTACATTTTTACCATCTTCTTCAAAATCAATTATATATATGTATATGTATTAATATAAATTAAATACTATTTTATTTTATTAATTAAATAAATATTTTATTTTTATAAATTAATTTTTTTTTTTTTTTATTTTTATAAATTATATTTTTTACTCTTTATATATCTATTCTTTTTATTTATTTAATAAATATTATAAATTTCTTATTTATTTTATTTTATTTATTTTATGTTTATTTATTTTATGTTTATTTATTTATTTTTCATTTTTTTCATTTAATAAATATTTTTTATATTTATATTTTTTGATAGCCTATTCGGTTAATAAATCTCATATATTTTTTATACATTTTTTTTAAATTTTGAAAGTAGAGAAATTTGCTTTATTAAAGATTGTGTAACTTTTTATATTATTAATTATACTATTCTTTTAAAATATATCTTTCTAAAATACATGAGAATATTTTTTATACAAAAGTAGTGTTAAAAAAATTAATAAAGAATCACAAAATTAATGAATAAATGAACATAAAATAAATAATAATAAATACAAAATTTATAATATTTATTAAACAAATAAAATTGAATAAATATATAAATAGTAAAAAATATAAATTTAGCAAAAAATTATAAAAAAAAAATTTAATAATAAAATAAAATAAGTATATTGTTATTTTAAATTAATAATATATATAGAGAGATTTGGGGAGGAGAGATTTGTATTAAAGAAGGGGAGATTTTTGTAATTTGGGGAGGGGGGACATGATGACAATGTGTCAGAGGGGGTGGAGGATAAGTGCTCTTTTTGTAATTACAAATCCTATATGTTATATAATTAATAATTAGTGGTATCACACACTAATATAACGATGGTATCAAAAACTCACTTTATGTATGATGAGTTTAGTTTGCTAGTTAAGGGGTTAATGACACTAAAAAGAATACATTTATTAAAAGAAAAATTAATCATTTTACATGTGTAGTTTCATTAATCTTCTTAATTTATCATATTTGTGATTTAATAATTAAATTTATGTTTTATATATTTTTATTGTGATTTTTATTTCTTGTATAAATAAAATACTGCTTCAGATGCTCAATAGTAAAATAGATATGAAATCTACATCTTATATATTATATAATTATTAATTAGTGGTATCACAACACCAATATAACGATGATATCAAAAACTTAAGGGGCGTTTAGTAATGATACAGTACTTATACTCTTACAGAATAAAACTGTGTTTAAAAAGGAAAAGTACCATCCCATTCCCACCGACTTTGAATTTTTTTTTTTTTTTTCAAAATAAAAAGTAACAGCAATATAACTGCTAAAATTGAATTGGGAATTTAGTGAAGAAGTAATACAATGAAAATATGAGTGATATAATATCATCACTAATATTATATTGTTATAATGGGATTTTTTTTTTTTTCTAAATAAAATTGATACACTCATACACATTTTTACTTAAAGTTTTACAAACTATCTCACTGTAGCTACAGTGAGAGAGTTAGTAAAATTTTAAGTAAAAATATGTGTGAGTGTATCATTACTCTTTTCCAAATAAACAGCTGGTCGATTCCAGTGGCTTCAATGTGTAACACATGCAGAGTAGCTTCTTTAAAGTTTGCTAACTGGCATCACCATGAAACTAAGTGTGGCTTCTTATAGAATAAAATTGCTAAATTGAAAAGAGTGGTGTCACTCTTACTGCTTAAAGAAAAAGAAGTTATTCTTTGTTATTGATTACAGGAATTAAACAGAGGATATTGCACGCTTTGAACTGATACCAATATTGCTCTCCCACTCATTCAGTAGATAAAGTTATATCGACATAAAGATCCTCTGTTTTCAACAATTATATATATTATTATTATTTATAAAAATATATATATATATATTTCAATAAAAGTATAAACATAAACCAATAGTTCATCAATATATGTCTTGTAGGGACTCAAATCTTTAATCAAATCATCAATGATATGAGTTCATTAGTCTTTGTTTTCATTAATATGTAGATGTGCTTCAGCTCAGAATTTTTTGGGAAGCTTTGAATGAGTCAGCATACACCTCATATTTTTTTTTTTTGCCCTAAAGGAATCTTGTTCATTCTCTCCAAGATCATTTTAGTGTGGTGTTATTCACACAATTGTATGCCTTGCAATCCCACTTTTACTATACAAAACTTCAAATTCTTTGTTGTAGTATGCAAGGTCATTATTATTTATAACCTTTTGACATTCTCAAAGTGGTTTCCATGTCATGAAAGCTTCATAAACTTACCTGACTATCACAGAGGACTTGAGTTTCCTGAATTTTAAATTTGGTCAAGTTGTAAGAGAATCCAATTTCTTGAGGTTCTAGATGAAAATCCGCGATTAGCTTAGGTTCTAACCCTATGCGGAATAAATCACAATTAATTAAGACAAGTCCTAATTAATGTGTCTACGGAAGTCAACAAGCAAATCACAATATTAATCGATAATATAAATTGCGGAAAAGTAAATCAATCACACAAAATCAACACAATAATTTTGGTGACGAAGTGGAAAACTCGTGCGAGTAAAAAACCACTCTGGGTATATCGGCTACTAGCCCAATCCACTATATAGAGAAAAACTTACAATGATGGTCAAGACCTATGGTGGTAACTCCACCGACTCAAGTACTTCAATACTGCAAGAACTTAAGGCGACTCCTCAAGCCCGCGACCCATAGTTTTCTCCAGAACGTCTGAAGTCTCTGAGTAGATTGTATCACCTCTGAAGCCGGAACTCCGACTACCAAACTTCCTCCTTGAGAACTTTGAAGAATTAGGAATTTTGGGTTTGGTTGTGTTTTAAAGTTTTATCAAATAACGAATCTCACCATTAATGAAGAAGACAAAAGATAAGAAGTCTTCAATGGTGGATTCAAAGTAAGTTAAAAGCTTTCAGAGGTTTTGGCTCAAGGGAAATCTGTTTCAACGCGTCTGGGCATGGCGCCTAAGGGTTATATTTATAGGTATGGTAAAAAGCTAGGGTTTTGCAAAGTGAAAAGGCTCAAAATCGCGTTTGAACGGTTACTCGAACGCAACACGAACGCGCGCCTACTGGAAAGACTCGTTCGAACGCCACTCGAACGCACAACGAACGGATACTCTCTGGAATGATCTCATTTGAACCCAACAAGAACGTGACTCGAACGTTTGCTCTCTGGAATGCTATCGTTCGAACCCAATGTAGAACGTGTCACTAACGCCACACGTTCGAACCAAATAACGAACGCAGCACTAACGCCAACGTTCGAACTCTGCAACGAACGCACCACGAACGCAAGTCTGATGCACATCAGCCAATGAACCAGTCCAATTGCACAAAGATCTTCATGAAACATTACAACTCAATTGAATTTGTTTTGACACGGACAATGCCAATAAAAATGGAACTAACACTAGATGTTAAGTTTGAGTCTGAAAGTGTTCCTAGGGATCTCAGGTTTATGATGTAGATGATTGTTGGTTGACCAACTGACATGCTTCCAAGTACATTTTCAATACAAGATAATATATGTTACTCAACAACTTATATAATACAATAAACGTACACATACAAGTACAATATTGCAAGAAACTTATTTTAATCAATATGCTCAATCATAAGCATGGCATGTGTATGATTCATGGAACAAAAATGATAAACTCACCATTACTCTCACTCACAATAATCTCAACCCTCTCACTGTAACTACAGTAAATTACTGTAGTTCACTGTAGCTACAGTGAGAGGGTGGGATTATTGTGAGTGAGGGTGTTGGTGAGTATATCATTACTCTTCATGGAATAAAGAAAGAACAAGTTCGAGCTTGAGTGGAAAAACATGGGATCTTCTTCAGCAGAGGTACAGATCTTTGAGGAATCAATAATTGCCTCGTCATCTTGCTTGAGTACTTGAAAACTCTCTTCTCTTTACTTATTGATCTATCTTACTCACTAAGTGTAAGAAGCAATTCCTCACCAGTATCACGGTGATGCTAGTTAGCAAACTTTATATTAATTACGGGGTAACTTGATTGATGGGCGGTTACATTTCTGATTCTTACTTTGCTAAATTCCGTGTAAATTTTTGGTGCAACAGTGGTATGGATGACGTGGTACCACCAACCAATTAAAAAATAACATGTTTAATTTTCTTTCTATTTTTTATTTGTTTTTTGACTTTTTAACACGCGTGGCAAAGGATGATTGGCTTGTTGCATGGATGACGTGGTACCACTGTTGCACAAAGATTTTCTCCAATTCAATAGTAGCAGTTTTATTGGACATTAATTAAAGTTGGTGGGATATTTTGTTTGATAGAGCCAAGTGATAATTCTATAAGATATCATATTATACGGCAATTTCGAATTCGGAATAGGTTTGAGAATTCTCGATCAAGATATGGGAATTTTGAGTACCGGATTGAGAATTCTCAATATGTCTCTATCGTACTCTAACTTAGTAGTTTCCATCGCTTGTCTAGAATTGAGTCATGGGATTTGACGGCGGGAAAAAGATTTTCCAAAATAATCATTAATAATTTGTGAAATATTTTGAAACATTTTGAAACATTTATAAGCTAATCAAATCTCTTGGAAATGCTTTCAATTTCATATCTATCAATAAGAGAATTATTATTATAATCACTTGATCAGTACTATTATCAGCTTCTTCTTGTTCTTCAAATATTTTCATCAACTCATGTGTTTTCTTGCAGCATCATATTGACCCATGAGCTGTACCTGGTCCGGATCCGGATACCCGGTTTATTATTTTTTTTAATTTTTTTTAATTTTTAATTGTATTATTTATATTTATATTTGGATTTTGTCAATTTTATTAGTTTTATTTCAATTCTTTTATATTTTTTAATTATATTCTATTATATTTTATATATATATAAATATTATTTTGTATTTTTCATTATATTTTAATTTTTTTTTTCCGGACCCGGGTCTATCTGGGCCGAACCTGTGCAAACCCGGATCCGGATTCGCCCAGATCCAAATTTTTAAGACCCGGGTCTGGATTATCTGCTTGGCATGCCTATGCCCATGTAGCTTCTTTAACCAAAGCTGATTCATCAGGGTTGCTGCTTTTGTTGGGCTTCATTTTGATAATACAGGGCATGAGAGATTCTTTGGTGCAACAGTGGTATGGGTGACGTGGTACCACAAGCGAATTAAAAAATGACATGTAGAGTTTCTTCACCTATTTTTTAGTTGTTTTTAAATTTTTAGCACGCGTGACAGTGAATGATTGGCTTGTTATGTGGATGACGTGGTACCATTGTTGCATAGAAGATTTTCTCCCCAGGACATGGACAATTTGCTAACTGGTTTATGAAAAAACAATAGAAAAAATTAAAATTTTAGCTTTTAAATTAATGATGAATATCATTTATATCCACTTATTTTTTAAAAAAATTAATGGGTACAAATTCTGAAACCGTCCCGGGAATTTCCATACTTGACAGTTGACAATACTTAATCGGATACACGTATTTCGCACTTCATCAATCTCGAATAGTATTTTTGTACAAATCACAATACCAAAAATACTAAACAGAGCCTTAACAATGGAGTCCTCTTAAATTTACAGTCATACATTATTATGCTATATTCTAATACATTATACGGAATTGTAGATTTGTTATTTTTGGCTTACTGCTGTAAATCTCTCTTATAAAATGTGTTTTTAGGACATGTTGACGGTTGATTTTGGTCTCAGGGCAATATGCGAATATTACTCCCGAGACAATCCTCCCTCAATAGTGAATCTGTTTGGTTATGGGGGACCAAAAACAAACTTAGCAAAAAACAAATAATATGCCAATCGACAAGGAGATTTAACGTGGTTCGGCGGATCTTGGTCCGACCTACGTCCACGGGCACAAAAAGGATGATACTTTTATTACTCAAACGCGCTTCTCAGCTCTGCTTCTTTGTTTACAAGTCTCACAATAATGATCTTGATCTCAACTTTTCACTTTGATTCTGATCTCAACTCCCAACTTTCAACTTGTTCCCCTTATGCACACTCTACCATTCTATTTATAATGGTGAAGAAATCATATTCCTATTTGTACAAGAATTCTCAGTTGGAGATGGTTTTCTTTTCCCATAAGGATTCTTAGTTAAAACTATTCCCTTTTCCCATAAGGATTCCTAGTCAAAACTACCTTAACTTCCTTTATCTTACTAGGACATTGACTTATCAGTTTACCCCATGAAAGTAGGATAACTTGTCATCTTATCCGTAAGAATAAGGTATCTTATCTTCTGGAGCACGTCTCGCCATATGTTCGGTCTTCATGAGGTCGGTCATAATGGTCCTTTGAATCGGGAATGCTGCTACCGATCTGATAATGTTCGGTCATCCGAACCAAAGTGGTCGGTCACCTATCATCAAGTGCTTAGTCTCTACCTGTTGGCTTTATAACACTCATGTGGTTGGGTCAGCATTTAATAATCTCGATCAAGAAGAGAGTTACCCTTTTACCTCTGCCGCACTGCTTAAATATCATAGTGCTTAAAAACACCATCAACATCTATCCCCTAGTTCTCGGTAACAACGAGTTTGCGAGTTGATGCCGGGAACTATAAAAAAAGATGGTGTGCCGATGAATCCGTCGGTGGTCACTCCAGGAACCGCAGAGAAAAATGCTTTGGCTGCAAATCTGGTCATTCCTGCCACCCTCATGTGCTCAGTCAACGAGGATCCCGATATCTACCCGTGGAGAAAATGCTTTGCCCTTATGCTGATGACGATCGACTCGGTGGGACGTAACCCGACCCCGAGCTGAGAAGAACATTTGGCTCTGGGGGAATGTCACCTCTCCAGACCAATAGAGGGCCGACCATGGGGGAGATGCTCCGATCCCATGCCGATGATAAGTCTCTCGGTGGGACGTATCCCGACCCCGAGCTGAAGAAAGACTTGGCTATGGGGGAATGTTACATCCCCAGTCCAAAGAAGCCGACTCGGTGGGACGTAACCCGACCACGAGCTAAAAGAAAGACTTGGCTCTGGGGGAATGTTACATCCCCAGTCCAAAGAATCCGACTCGGTGGGACGTAACCCGACCCCGAGCTAAAAGAAAGACTTGGCTCTAGGGGAATGTTACATCCCCAGTCCAAAGAAGCCGACTCGGTGGGACGTAACCCGACCCCGAGCTGAATAAACCATAAGGCCTCGACGGAACAAAATCCAGCCCCGAGCCGAATAACCAAGCGGCCTCGGCGGAACGAAATCCAGCCCCGAGCCGAATAAACAAGTGGCCTCGGCGGAACGAAATCCAGCCCCGAGCCGAATAAACAAGTGGCCTCGGCGGAACGAAATCCAGCCCCGAGCCGAAATAAAAATCGATCTCGACGGTACAAGAGCAGACCCGAGCCGGAAAGAAACATCGGTCTCGGCGGTACAAGAGCAGACCCGAGCCGGACCCGAGCCGGAAAGAGACATCGGTCTCGGCGGTACGAGAGCAGACCCGAGCCGGAAAGAGACATCGGTCTCGGCGGTACGAGAACAGACCCGAGCCGTAAAATATATATCAACAAAACGGACTCGACGGTACAAGAGCAGACCCGAGCCGTAAAAAAAAATATCAAAACCATTGTGTGAGCCATAACAAACAAGCATAATCAATGTCAACCTAAGTCAGAAGAGGTTTTACTCACCTTTTTTGGGATCCATTGCTTTCTTGCAACTCTACGAGGGTCACTACAAGCAATGCTCTTCTTAATACATTCATCTCTGCATCAGCATTCCACGCATCCGACCGGAGATGACTTCCGCTATCAACTTGGTCGACCTCAAAAGCCGAATGGTCTATGTACACACTGAGATAGTCTTCTTTCACCAAGTCTTCCACCTGCTCCCGCAGGTCTCTGCACCCATTCGTGGCATGTCCCCTTACGTCATGGTAGATACAGTATGCCCTACTATTTCCCTCCTCAATCGGGAACCTCCTCAAATTAGGCTCGGCCAACAGACCTTTATCCTGGATTTCCCAAACTATCTGGTGAAATCCCTGACTATCGGTGATTTCCATCTTCTGCCATCGTCTTACTACGCGAGCTGCTTTTTGTTGAGTTCCCCACAGACGGCGCCAACTGTTGACGGCTGATTTTGGTCTCAGGGCAATATGAGAATATTGCTCCCGAGACAATCCTCCCTAATAGTGAATTTGTTTGGTTATGGGGACCAAAAGCAAACTTAGCAAAAGACAATAATACGCCAATCGACAATGAGATTTAACGTGGTTCGGCGGATCTTGGTCTGACCTACGTCCACGGGCACAAAAAGGATGATACTTTTATTACCGAGATATGCTTCTCTGATATCTCTTGTGTTTACAAGTCTCACAATAATGATTCTGATATTGATTCTTATCTTCATTCTCCATGCTCTCCACCTCCAACTTGTTTTTTACAAGTTTGATGGTAATGAATTTGATGATGATTCTGATGATGATTCTCCCTCTTACGCACACGCTACCCTTCTATTTATAATAGTGTAGAAATCAGATTCCTTCTCCTACAAGAATTTCCTAGTTGAAACAATTTCATTTTCCATAAGGATTCCTAGTCAAAACCATTCCCTTTTCCCATAAGGATTCTAATCAAAAACTACATTTACTTATCATACCCTATTAGAATAGGATAATTTATCCTCTTATCCCATAAGAATAGGATAATTTATCTCTGGAGCATATCTCGCTATCTGGTCGGTCTTCATGAGGTCGGTCATGATAGTCTTTTGAACTGAGAATGCTGATGTCGATCTGATAATTCTCGGTCATCTGAACCCAAGTGGTCGGTCACCTATCATCAAGTGTTCGGTCTCTACCTGTTGTGGTCGGGTCGGCATTAATGATTTCGACTGAGAAGGGAATTACCCTTTTTTACCCCTACCGTACTCCTTAAATAACATAGTGCTTAAAAAACCCCATCAACATCTATCATCTAGTTCTCGGTAACAATGATTTTGCGAGTTGATGCCGGGAACTATAAAAAAAAGATGGTGTGTCGATGAATCTGTCGGTGGTCACTCCAGGAACCGCAGAGAAAAATGCCTTGGCGGTAAATCTGGTCCTTCCTGCCACCTTCATGTGCTCGGTCAACGGGGATCCCGATATCTACCCGTGGAGAAAATGCTTTGCCCTTATGCTGATGACGATCGACTCGGTGGGACATTCCCGCCAAGGCATTTTTCTCTGCGGTTCCTGGAGTGACCACCGACAGATTCATCGACACACCATCTTTTTTTATAGTTCCCGGCATCAACTCGCAAACTCGTTGTTACCGAGAACTAGGGGATAGATGTTGATGGGGTTTTTTAAGCACTATGTTATTTAAGGAGTACGATAGAGGTAAAAGGGGTAATTCCTTTCTCAATCGAAATCATTAATGCCGACCCGACCACAACTGGTAGAGACCGAACACTTGATGATAGGTGACCGACCACTTGGGTTCAGATGACCGAGCATTATCAGATCGACAGCAGCATTCTCAGTTCAAAAGACTATCATGACCGACCTCATGAAGACCGACCAGATATCGAGATATGCTCCAGAGATAAATTATCCTATTCTTATGGGATAAGGGGATAAGTTATCCTATTCTTATGGGGTAAGGAGATAAGTTATCCTATTCTAATATGGTATGATAAGTAAATGTAGTTTTGATTAGGAATCCTTATTGGAAAAGGGAATGGTTTTGACTAGGAATCCTTATGGGAAAATGAAATTGTTTCAACTAGGAAATTCTTGTAGGAGAAGGAATCTGATTTCTACATTATTATAAATAGAAGGGTGGCGTGTGCGTAAGAGGGAGAATCATCATCAGAATCATCATCAAATTCATTACCATCAAACTTGTAAAAAACAAGTTGGAGGTGGAGCGCATGGAGAATGAAGATGAGAATCAATATCAGAATCATTATTGTGAGACTTGTAAACACAAGAGATATCAGAGAAGCATATCTCGGTAATAAAAGTATCATCCTTTTTGTGCCCGTGGACGTAGGTCGGACCAAGATCCGCCGAACCACGTTAAATCTCATTGTCGATTGGCGTTATTATTGTTGTTGATGGTATTTTCAGGCACTATAACATTTAAGACAGTACGACAAGGACAAAAGGGTAATTCCCTGACCGTTTGAGAAGACCGACCACAACATGAGAAGACCGACCACTTTGGTTCGGATGACCGAGCACTATAAAGTCGGCAGAAACATTCTCAGCATAAAAGATTGACATGACCGACCTCATGAAGACCGACCAGACAGCGTGTCGCGTTCAAGATAACGGCCACCTATTCTTACGGATAAGATAAAGCAAATCATCCTATCCTCACCAAGAAGAAAGGAGTCAGAATCCAAGAAGGAATGAGAATGAAGAAGAGAAGCAGTATTAGACTAGGAA